>SJYC01056603.1:0-32222 GCA_006408675.1 Madoqua kirkii
TGGGAATACCAGACCACCTAACCTGCCTCTTGAGAAACCTCTATGCAGGTCAGGAAGCAACAATTAGAACTGGACATGGAATAACAGACTGGTTCCAAATAGGAAAAGGAGTACGTCAAAGCTGTATACTGTCTCCCTGTTTATTTAACTTACATGCAGAGTACATCATGAGAAACACTGGACTAGAAGAAACATAAGCTGAAATCAAGATTGCTGGGAGAAATATCAATAACCTCAGATATGCAGATGATACCACCCTTATGGCAGAAAGTGAAGAACTAAAGAGCCTCTTGATGAAAGTGAAAGAGGAGAGTGAAAAAGTTGGCTTAAAGCTCAGCATTCAGAAAAGGAAGATCATGGCATCTGGTCCCATCACTTCATGGGAAATAGATGGGGAAACAGTGGAAACAGTGTCAGACTTTATTTTGGGGGGCTCCAAAATCACGGCAGATGGTGACTACAGCTGTGAAATTAAAAGACGCTTACTCCTTGGAAGAAAAGTTATGACCAACCTAGATAGTATGTTCAAAAGCAGAGACATTACTTTGCCACCTAAGGTCCGCCTAGTCAAGGCTATGGTTTTTCCTGTGGTCATGTATGGATGTGAGAGTTGGTCTGTGAAGAAGGCTGAGTGCTGAAGAATTGATGCTTTTGAGCTGTGGTGTTGGAGAAGACTCTTGAGAGTCCATTGGACCGCAAGGAGATCCAATCAGTCCATTCTGAAGGAGATCAGCCCTGGGATTTCTTTGGGAAGATATGATGCTAAAGCTGAAACTCCAATACTTTGGCCACCTCATGCGAAGAGTTGACTCATTGGAAAAGACTCTGACGCTGAGAGGGATTGCGGGCAGGAGGAGAAGGGGACGACAGAGGATGAGATGGCTGGATGGCATCACTGACTCAATGGCCATGAGTCTGAGTGAACTCCGGGAGATGGTGATGGACAGGGAGGCCTGGCGTGCTGCGATTCACAGAGTCGTGAAGAGTCAGACACGACTGAGGGACTGAACTGAACTGAACTGAATATCTCTCTTTAATGTCATATTACATTCAATAACCTATTGGATACAACTGAACATCCTCAAAGTAATGAAAAGCCCACACATCCAAAGCTGAATTTACCATCTCTCCCACTACCACACAATTTGCTTCTCCTTTCGAATCCTAATCCGTCAAAACATCCCATTCATCCAGCCATTCTTGCCAGAAACCTGGTACATTCTAGACCCTTCATTCTATTTTCCTGTTCCACTTCAAATCAGCTACTAAGATTAGATTTCTAAATATTTTTTGACTCCGTATCCTGATTTTATTCATATGAACATAATATTGGTTGAAGCCCTAGTAGGACTATTTTAATAATACAACTAGTCATTTTGCCCTATGTTTCATGATCCATAGTGCAACCAAAACGATGTACTCATAAATAGTTGTGACAGCATCATTCCCTTGCTGAACACCTTCTGGCAGAAACCATCACGAACAGAACAAAGTCCACATCTTAGGAATGACAGGTAAGGATCTGCAGGGTGTGATCCTGCTCATCTTCCATCCATCCTTGCTTGTTATGCTAAAACTTTAGTGACTCAGCTGTTTGCTCATTTCTGTATACTCTGCTTTTTGACAGATCCACCACCTTGCTCAGGCTCTTCACCCTATCTTGAATTCCCTCCCACTTTTTTTCACCTGGATAAAATAGCATAAACTCAAGCATCATGTCTTCAGAAACTTTTCTGAATCTCCAAATTAGCTCTTTAGCAGCTAATTTAGTATTCAAATGTAGCTCTTTAGTATTCTTACAGCAAAATGTGCCTTCTTTGTTCAATCACATGTCAACCTATACTGAAACTATGGTCATCTGTCTTTCTCTGCTACTAAATTCCTAAAGAGGAGAGTCCATACTTACTCATCTTCATCTCATTAGTGCTGAATATATGCTGGTATGTGTTTGGCATTCAAGAAATGTTTGCCAAAATGAGCAAGCATTGGACTGACATCTAAGATTGAAATAAAAATAAAAGCAAATAAAAATCTAGGATACCCAACTAAAGGGAAATTTCAAGTAAACAGCCAATTGTTTTAGTATATACATAAACACCAAAGTAGGACATACTCACAATAAAAGTAACCTATTGTTTTTTAAAATTCATACTTAATTGGGTGTCCTGTGTTTTATCCAGTAATTCCCTTGCCACCAAAACAATCCTTACCTGTAAATAATAGCTCCCTTCAACAGTATGTAGTCCATCAAATGCCCCCAGGACATAAACTTCATCTGATATTTTCTCAGACATCTTGTAACTTAGATGACAGCAGAGATCTCTTTGACAAACTGTGTAATTTCCTCCAATTTCTTGGAGCTCCAAGAAGGTGAATTCATCAAAAAAGATGATGCCTGTAAATTCCTGGTTTCCCATTGAGGGGACTTCTACACCACTGGCATAGGCAGTCCAATTCACCACCAGTGTGGGGTGTGGGTGGGAGTCCAGTTGTGCCAGGAGGAGTTTTCCCTCCTCTGTCTTCATATCATAATGAAATGCTCGTGGAGAATCAGGTGCATAGATGCCACTCCCTGGAAATGGCATTTAAAACAGTAAAACAAAAAGGAGTTGCATGGGTGCTATATTCTAAACTCATATGAACATTTTACTTCTTCTAAGCTGTATCTTTCATTAATTTCAGTAAAATATGCTGATAATGTCAGACAGATGAGGTGAAATTCAGTAAAGTATGACATGAAGAAGCCAAGAAGAGAATTTCATGTAAGAAGTGGTGAATTGTGAAAAAAAAAAAGTGTATATTCAAGCTGAATAAAACTAAGCTAGTTTATGAAAAAGTTTGGGTTGAGATTGATTATACAGCATATCAGCAGCTAGATATGCAAACATTAACAGTTAGAGGTATTTTGTTAAGGAGTACATGTTAGCTAGAAAAAAATATTTTTTTCCTTTTTGATTACATCAAAATCTTAAAGACTACACATTACCTGTCATTTTCTTCAAGGGGTAATGTAGATTGGATGCTAGGAAGTTGACTCTCATGCCCATAGCCCAAGCTGAGTGGAATTCAATAGCTGACAAATGTGGCAAAACATTCATCCAAGCTGTTGGAAAGAGTATGGTGTCCACACGGGAATCTCTCACCAGAGTCACAGCAGGATCATGGAAGAGAATATCAAAGCATGTGAAAATGCCAAACTTTCCAAAGGTGGTGTTGAAAGTCACGACCTCCGGTTCCTTGGGTGCATTGAATTGATCTTCATTCAAGAAAAGATTTTGCTGCGATGAACAGAAGATGATGGGGGGAAATCTCTTTAAAGAAGTTGGCCCAGATGTCATGGCATCTAAAAGAGTTCAAGCTCACATTTACTAAACTGTGCTCACATTTACTCATCTACGACCACCGTCTCCATAGGGAAAGAATGTTAGAGAATTAGAGATGACTATGCTGATAGGAACCTTTGGCTCAGGTTCCACATTTGATAGATATGTATAAGGGAATCCTTATCTATTAACAACTTCTTGAATATTATTATATAAGACATAAAAGAGAAATGATAGATAACTTCTATTTGCCAGAGCACTTAATTTTCTGCAGACAAAGAATTTTGCTCCTTTTCTCTTTGAAAACAAGACTGGTAAGTTTTTCATTCTAGCTTTACCCTTTGCCAGGTCATGTCATTAAAAGTACAAAATGCAGGGCTTCTCTGGTGGTTCAATCCCTGGTCCAGGAAGGTTCCACATGCCTCGGGACAACCAAGTCCATGCACCACAGCTACGGAGCCAGCGCTCTAAAGCCCGTGCTCTGCAACAGAAGCTACTGCAAGGAGGAACCTTCACACTGCTACAAGGAGTAACCTCTGCTCAACATAACTAGGAAAACCCACATGCAGCCACAAAGACCCGGTGCAGTCAAAAATGAATAAATAAATGTTTGTTTTTTTAAGGAAAATGACCATCCATCATTTAAAAAAAAAAAAAAAAGGACAAAGTCCAAAAGGCAACATTTTATTCCAAGGCAGGTCACTCCTACTGACTCTCACACACTTCTAATGACACACTCCTGTGTTCCTAAATGTATAGGAAATATCCTTTTTCTAAGACCTTATCACAAATAATCATTACTTTCTATGATTGGTTTATACTCTGTTTCTAAAATAAGCTTATTATCAGCAATAATGATGGCTTCCCTTCTTGTTCACTTTATTTTGTTAAGCATTCAGTAATGTAATTATTTGCAAATAAATTCTACCTTATGGTAGCGTGCCACCAGTTTTCCCTTAGAATCAAACACCACATCAGTATTGTATTGGTAACGACCGTCAGGGGGACACTGAGGGTCACTGGCATTGCATGACTTCTTGTCCCCGATATTTGCCACAATGTAGATGGAGTTGTCCTTGGCCAGACAGCTGAGTCTTTGTTGCACTGGGGTGCGACCAAATCTGTTATATATTCATTGGAAAAGGAAAAAAACATAAAGCTTAGCTTTTAATAAAATTCAGAATGATAGTTTCTTGAATAGATATGTAGACACAAAAATAAATTCTAAATAGCATAGATAGAAGGGAAAGATTCAAACAAGAAACTTCAGAAGAAGACATGTTTGTGGCAATTTGGTTGTAGAAAACTATTCTATGATGAGATTCTGGGCTATGCAATTTTTATAGCATTTATCATCATCAATAATTAATCTATTTATTTATATGCCCATCTTAGGCTTCCCTGCTCACACAGCTGGTAAAGAATGCACCTGCAATGCAGGGCAGCTGGGTTGGGAACATCCCCTGAAGAAGTGAGTGGCTACCCACTCCAGTGTTCTTGCCAGGAGAATTCTATGGACAAAGAAGCCTGGCAGACTACAGTCCATAGTGTTGCAAAGAGTCAGACACGACTGAATGACTTTCACTTCATAATGTATATCACATCTTATAGATATTATGGGACAAAGACCCATATCTCCTGTTTGCTGAACCCATGCCTGAAAGAAAATGGCATTAAAAAGTATTCTGAATGAAAGAACAACATCTTGGAAGTAAGATGATTATGGGAAGAAGGCACTGGGAATCCTATCTTTCTACCTAATTCTAGGATTTCATCTGTTTCTTCCAAGTTGTCCAATTTGTTGCATATAATTGTTCTTATGATTGCTTGTATTTCTGTGATATCGGTTATAAAGTGCCCCATTTCATTTCCAAAAATATGGAATGCTTCAGGGATTTTCATGCCATCCCTGGACAGGGGGCAATGCTAATCTTCTGTCTTATTCCAGTTTCAGCGTATGTGCTGCACAAGAGGAGTGCCTGTTTAATGGGTATGGAGTTTGAGTTCTGCTTGATGTAAAGAGCTCTGGAGGAGGACACGATGGCTGCACAATAACGTGTATGTACCTAATACCGCCGATTGCATTTAAGGACAGCTAAGACGGTAAATTTTATGTAATGTGCATTTTACCTCACTTTTTTGTAAGTGGGAAGAAAGACTCGGCAGTAGAAAAGGGAAATTTTGTTCAGGAAACTAGCCACTCTCTCTGGAGCAATAGCATCTTTAGGGGGGGAAAAGGGCATTTTAGAGATGCATTTTGGGTCATAGGAGAAGAGCTCTGCACAAGAGGTTAAGAAACTTTTCCAAATGTAATAGACAAAGAGGTACTATTAAATGTTTTGAGAACAGAAGTCACATGATATGAATTTTTCAAGCTTACTAGAGCATCAGAACATAGAATGTACTAGAATATCAGAGTATAAATATGGGGAATCATTAGGAAGCTGTTATCATAGTTCAGTTTAGAAGCAATAAGAGTTGGACTAGAGCAGTGTCAGCCTATATGGAAAACCAGAAATACTGAAATATTTGATAATGCTTGATTTCTTTATTCCTTATCATGTTACCAGTAGTTGTTCCAATAAAGCAATTAGAACACAATTTTGAACAGTAAGACCTTGGACATATAACTTATAGCCATATTTAATCTTTGTTGGCATAACACTGAAATAATAAATGGCTAATAGAAGGTAATTGAATATCTGAGAAAGCTGTGATTAACTGTTGGAAGAATGAAAATTTGGTGCCATTTGCTGGCAATATAATCAAAACCATAGCAATGACCCACAAAACATATCCTTGAAAAAACCAACAGGGATAGGAAACATCTTTTAAAAAGTATTATTTTAATGCATTTGTATAAAATGACCATTTAATAATATTTCCCTTCACTTGCTTAAATTAATATCTGAAATGCACAGATATAAATATGAAACATTAAACCATTTGAAACATATTTATCTGAAATCTTTTCAAATACTCTAAGTGGTAGAATAGGCACATGAAATAGAGGCCTACTGTTCTGGATTTCTAAAACAGTGTTGATTGCATATTTCCCTCTTGTCTATATTAATTTTGAAAGGGTAGCATATATTCTAATCTATTTCCATTTAAACAAATTGTTCAGACTCTTTGCTATACTCAGAAAGGCTCCAAATTCTTTGTTAGACCACAAGTTTTGATTTGGAGTTTAAAAATGCATTTTGCTTCTGTTAGCCTGAATCTACTTCTCACTTAATCCATAATATTTTCCGAGCCCTTAATATACCCATTTGAATGCAGAGTTCCAAAGAATAGCAAGGAGAGATAAGAAAACCTTCCTCAGTGAGCATTGCAAAGAAACAGAGGAAAACAATAGAATGGGAAAGACTAGAGATCTCTTCAAAAAACTTAGAGATACCAAGGGAATATTTCATGCAAAGATGGGCTCAATAGAGGACAGAAATGATAGAGACCTAACAGAAGCAGAAGATATTAAGAAGAGGTGGCAAGAATACACAGAAAAACTGTACAAAAAAGAGCCTCATGACCCAGATAATCACAATGGTGTGATGATCACTCACCAAGAGCCAGACATCCTGGAATATGAAGTCAAGTGGGCCTTAGGAAGCATCACTACGAACAAAGCTATTGGAGGTGATGGAATTCCAGTTAAGCTATTTCAAATCTTGGAAGATAATGCTCTGAAAGTGCTGCACTCAATATGCCAGCAAATTTTGAAAACTCAGCAGTGGCCACAGGACTGGAAAAGGTCTGTTTTCATTCCAATTCCAAAGAAAGGCAATGCCAAAGAATGCTCAAACTACCATACAATTGCACTCATCTCACACACTAGTAAAGTAATGCTCAAAATTCTCCAAGCCAGGCTTCAGCAATACATGAACCATGAACTTCCAGATGTTCAAGCTGGTTTTAGAAAAGGCAGAGGAACCAGAAATGAAATTGCCAACATCCTCTGGATCATTGAAAAAGCAAGAAAGTTCCAGAAAAAACATCTATTTCTGCTTTATTGACTATGCCAAAGCCTTTGACTGTGTGGATCACAATAAACTGTGGAAAATTCTGAGAGAGATGGGAATACCAGACCACCTGACCTGCCTCTTGAGAAATCTGTATGCAGGTCAGGAAGCAACAGTTAGAACTGGACATGGAACAACAGACTGGCTCCAAATAGGAAAAGGAGTGTGTCAAGGCTGTATATTGTCACCCTGCTTATTTAACTTCTATGCAGAGTATATCATGAGAAACGCTGGGCTGGAGGAAGCACAAGCTGGAGTCAAGACTGCCAGGAGAAATATCAATAACCTCAGATATGCAGATGATACCACCCTTATGGCAGAAAGTGAAGAAGAACTAAAGATCTTCTTGATGAAAGTGACAGAGGAGAGTGAAAAATTTGGCTTGAAGCTCAACGTTCAGAAAATGAAGATCATGACATCCAGTCCCATCACTTCATGGGAAACAGATAGGGAAACAGTGAAAATAGTGTCAGACTCTATTTTGGGGGGCTCCAAAATCACTGCAGATGGTGATTGCAGCCATGAAATTAGAAGACACTTACTCTTTGGAAGAAAAGTTATGACCAACTTAGACAGCATAATAGAAAGCAGAGACATTACTTTGTCAACAAAGGTCGGTCTAGTTAAGGCTATGGTTTTCCCAATGGCCATGTATGGATGTGAGAGTTGGACTATAAACAAAGCTGAGCGCCGAAGAATTGATACTTTTGAACAGTGGTGGTGGAGAAGATTCTTGTGAGTCCCTTGGACTGCAAGGAGATCAAGTCAGTCCATCCTAAAGGACATCCATAAGTGGATGGATTAAGCATTCATTGGTAGGACTGATTTTGAAGCTCCAATACTTTGGCCACTCATGCAAAGATCTGACTCATTTGAAAAGACCCTGATGTGGGGAAAGATTGAGGGCAGGAGGAGAAGGGGACGACAGAGGATGAGATGAATGGACGGCATCACCAACTCCATGGACATGGGTTTTGATAAACTCCAGGAGTTGGTGATGGACAGGGAGGCCTGGCATGCTGCAGTTCATGGGGTTGCAAATAGTCCTACACGACTGAGCAACTGAACTGAACTGAATAAATGCAGAGCTCTGTCCTATGTCTACTGGGAACAGAAAAGGAGGTGAAATAGAAGAATTATAGTGTATTTCCTAAAACAAAGCATTCAGTCTCAAAATATAATAAAAACTATCTGTTATGGAAGGCAACTTTTACTAACTTTTAAGAAGTGCACATGAAATATTCAGCAAATATTTGTTGGGTCCTACCACTACACAAAGGCTTCCCTAGTGGCTCAGTGGAGAGATTCTGCCTGCAATATGGGAGCTGCAGAAGACACGGGTTTGATCCCTGGGTTGGGAAGATCTCCTGGAGGAGGGCATGGTAACCCACTCTAGTATTCTTGCCTAGAGAATCCCAAGGACAGAGGAGCTTGGCAGACTACAGTCCACAGGGTCGCACAGAGTTGAACACGACTGAAGTGACTTAAGATGCATGCAGAGGCATGCACCACTACAGGAAACACCATGGGGCATCTGGGGAAAAGGCATTCTACACAGAGCTGTCCACGTGTACAGGGTGGGAGATGCAGAGTAAAGCAGGGCTGGTGCACTTCAAAATCCTCTTCAAACTTCTACCACCTTCACCCAAACACCAGCATCTCTTTGCCTAGCTTACCATCATAGCTTCTAAACTATCTCCTGCATTTTTACTGATCTTTCTGGAGTCTTGTCTCCATGAGGACACAGGAATGAACCTTATAAAACTGAAGTCAGAGCATGTCACTTCTCTGCTCAAAACTCACCAACGGCTACTTTCTCGCCTAAGTAGCAAAGTCATTAGCATAGCTCATGAACCCTTCTGCCATCAGGGCCCTCCAATCTGTCTGCCTTTCTGCCTCCATCTCCTACTTTTCTCCCACTTCTTCACATCATTTCACTAACTTTGTTGCTGTTCCTAATATGCCAGACATGCACTCTGACCATGCAACATTGGTATTTAGAATTCCCTGGCCTGGAAGGTTCTTTTCTCAGATACCCATATGATTTCCTCCCTCATTTCCTTTCAGTCTTGCTTAGATACCACCATGAAGCCCTCTGGTGACATAAAAATTTAAACCTCATTCTTTCCACCATATTCATCTTTCCTGTTTTATTTTTTTCCTATAATATTTATTTCTACCCCATACTGTAGATAAGTTGACAGGTGATAGATAACTAAACAAATGTCTTTTTTTAAAATTTTAATTGGCTGTTTCCACACTTGAATATAAGCTCCAAAGGACAAAGATTTTTAGTTGTTTTTGTTCACTCCACTGTCCAGAACTGTGCTTGGACAAAATAGGTATTCCAAAACTGTGTTAAATAAAAGCAAGGACAGAGATGTCATCGGTTGATGGGAAAAAAGGAAGACTACCAAACTTCTTGAAATAGAACAAATGCAACACCCTGGTGGGAATTCTCAGAAGGCCCTAGGAAATTTGGTTCTAGGGAAAGGTCATGCAGAAAGAAAGAATGGGAAGTGAGAAAAGAAGGCTTGTCATTCAGAACTGAACCTTGAGCATAGGACATGGTTAAATAAGAAATAATTGTGATGTGATGAAATACAATTAAAATAGTTTGTTAATATTAAGGTAAGTAATATTGAACTTTGTAAAAAATCAAGGTGTTCCTATATGCAGACACAGTTGTTAGTTTGTGTGATTTTGAGAGCTTTTCCCAAAAAGGAATTCCTACAATTTTAGCAACAATGCATTGGAAATGTAAGTCAACTGACATAATTCTCTTAAATGTATAGTTCATATATTTTCCTTGTAAGTAATAGTGTACTTTTATCAGACTTCATATTTCTTATTTTAGGTTTGATTTAAACCACTTATATAGGACTTCCCTGGTGGTCCAGTGGTTAAGACTCCGGGTTCCCAATGCAAGGGGCCCAGGTTCAATCCCTGGTCAGGGAACTTGATCTTGCATGCAGCAACTAAGCTCTGGAATAGCCATATAAATTTTAAAAATAAATAACCACTGACACAGTTCTTCTCTATCCACCTCCTGAGTCCTCATCTTAAGCTTTAAGAATTTCATATACATTCATGTCATCCAACTATCTTCTTGATGAGAAAGGGAAATTTTTAATATTAAGCTGACATGTGACTCTGTTTCACTATTTTCTCACCTTGTTTTAAAAGTACAGACCTACACAGGAAAGCAATTTTCTGCTCACTGGTAAGGAGTCAGAAGAGTAGAGTTTGGATATGGTTCTTCTTCTAACCAAACACCCTGTGACCTTAAGTAAGTTATGCTATCATCTCTCCAGATTCATTCCCGCAGTGGAAATTCACACTGGAATTAGATTCTGATGTCATCTTATAGCACTGACTTCATATTCACTTTCTTAAGACATACTTGTAGGAGATGAAAAGTTATAAAAGTATCCTGAAACTTACAGCTGATAGTGAAGCTTACACAATGATCTACAAAGTTTTCCCAGATTAAGTTCATGTTCATGGTTAAATTCTCCATAATACATTTTTTTACCTGTCAGGATTATTACAAGGGATCCAGTTCACTTGAGGGTCTGGGATATCCTCCAAGTATGGGTAGATAGATTCCCTGGTGAAGTTAAAACCATAAATGCCATCTTCTGGGGTCACAATGATATGTGCACCCTGTTACAAATGAAGCAGAATCGTATACTGTTCAAATAAGCAAACAATAAAAGAGGTGGTCTACAAGAGGACCTGAGTGGCTGAGAAACAAAATTTGCTTTTTTTTTTTTCTCGTCTTATTCTTCTGTTTTTTGTATATTTATAATTTATTTTCTTTGCCCAACCACTTTCATTTCCTAATCCCACAGTTATCATTCTTACGTCATTTTTTCATCGTTTTATAGCTATTAATATTTTTCCAGGCTACTCACAGGCTTGCCACTTGCTGCAGTAGTTAACTATAAACCTAAATCTTCCCTGAATAAACCCCCTCCCTGACCTTTGGCTAGTTATCTTGCCTGAGTATGTCAGGATACTTATCACTCACTCTTCTGCTCCAGCCTTCCCCACCTCATACCCTACAAATGCAATCCCCATTTCTCAGAAAGGAGCTCTGACATGGTTATCTGAAGGGTGCCAGGCCTAGAGGTACAACCTGAGCTCACCTGGGCAACTCTGGTGAAATAGTCACCCTGGAGGCTGCTGTGTGTGTGGCCTTTAAGGAAGCAATTGAACTAAAGGTGAAAAAAAGCCTCAGAATTCTTAATAACCTTTTAAATCTTTGTATGTACAAGAATGTATGTTGATAAATACATGCTATGTGTATATATTCGTGACTCTCATCAGACTTTATATATCCTTTGTCTTTACCTGCTCCACACATAACTTGTTTCAACCACATTCATTCAAACCACACATGCAAACTTAACCCTTCATTCAATTCAAGAACTTACGAACACTAACATATGTACTTTTGTAATTCGTATGAAGTATATAATACACATTGGTAAGTAATTTGCAACTTAAGTTTGTTTTGGTGTTACAAACTAACCTACAAACTCTTAAGAGCACCAAAGTACACCAGTACTCTAAGAATAGCTATTGATTCCTGACCCATTTATCCTCCAACCCTCCACCTGTAACAGAAAAGAGCAACAAAATCAACAAAATAGTTGAATTTAGCAAGTTCCTCTAAGATTTGTTGTCACTTAACAATAACCAAGTTATGTTTTCCAAACATTGCTCTCACTGTTGGGGAAGCATGTAATAGTGTCTTTGCCCTAAAAACTAGGAGCAGGGAGGACTTTAACTGCAAAACAAGGTCTTGGCTACCCTGAGACATATGTCATTCAAAAGTGTAATTGACCCGGACAGCGATTCTATCGACTAGGATGCCACCCTTTCTCTACACAGGAGCCAGAAGCACACTTGAGAAATGGTACCTGCTTCGATGCTGATGTCACTGCTCCCTCCAGAAGATCCAAATTCCGGTTCATTACTGCCAAGGCTTCTTCAGGAGACACTGGCACGAGGGTGGCATCAGGCAATATGACTGTGTGCTCATAAACAGCTGCAATAAAGGTATCCAGGGAGCTGGCTCTGGAGACACAGAAAAACAAAACGGCCACATAGTTCAGCAACTGAGACATAATCATGCTGAAGTCCAGTGTCTGCTGAAAAGCAGAGTAAGCGCTGTTATTTATAGAGAGAGAGAACACAGTGAACCACGTGGCTCCCAGAACTTAGTACTTTAAAAGTAAATGACAAAGCTAGCTTCAAGAAAGCCTTGTGATCTTTACATCGCAGACATAGACGTGAACAGATCTTACTTGATAAATGACCTTCCCTTACAGGGCTCTGTGAGGATCGAATAAGAAAATGCATGTACTTTCCATCTGCTAGGGTTGTCATAACAAAGTACCACACACTAGGTGCTTTAAACAACAGAAATGTGTTGTCTTGCAGTTGTGGGGGGAGGATAGAAGTTTCAGAGGAAGGGGTTAGCAAAATTGGCTCCTCCTGAGGGCCATGAGGGACAGACTTGTTCATGCCTCTTTCCTTGTATTTAGCTGTCTCCTCCCTGTATGTCTTCACCCAATATTCTCTCTGTGGGTACGTCTGAGTCCTCCAAACTTTTACTTTTTTTTTACAAGGCCACCAGTCAATGGCTTTAGTGCCCATCCTACTCCAGGATGACATCATCTTAACTGATTACAACTGAAATGATCATATTTCCAAGTAAACTCACATGCTGAGGTGCAGAGGTCTGAGTCCTCCAAACTTTTACTTTTTTACAAGGCCACCAGTCAATGGCTTTAGTGCCCATCCTACTCCAGGATGACATCATCTTAACTGATTACATCTAAAATGATCGTATTTCCAAATAAGCTCACATGCTGAGGTGCAGAGGGTTAGAACTTAAACATGAATTTCTGGAATTCATACATCTTAGAACTTCAACACCTAGTAGTTTATGTAAATAATTTAAAGAATAAACAGCTTTTCAATTGTGCATTATTATTACTATCACCTTGTGAATATTTGAGTTTCATATTTTGTTCACTTTCATTTCCTCAAAATGGTGAAGACTCAGGACAAAGGGGAATATTCATTGCCTATATGACAAATCACCCCCCAAAAATAATGGCTTCTAAGAGCAAGCTCTCATGATCTCACATTTTCTGTGGGTCAGGAAACCTAGGGCAGCTTGGCTGGGTGCCTCTGTCCCATAGTCACCAAAGCTTGACTGGGAAAAGAGTCAGTTCCAAGTTCTGGCTCACATGGCTCCAGGCAGGCCTCAGGTCCCCACTGGCTATGGCCAACATGATCCTTGCTGTGGAGGCCCCTGGTCGCACTAAAAGGAAACTCACATGCTGGCATCCAGCTTCCCTCAAACCCAGGTAACAAGAAAACCCACCACCCAAGCTAGAAGCCGCAGTCTTTAGTAATGTCATCTAGAAAGTGACAGCCCATCAATTCTGTTGCATTATATTCATTAAAAGTATGATGCAGGGAACCCAAAGCGGGTGCTCTGTGACAAGCTAGGGGGTGGGATGGAGGAGGAGATGGGAAGGGGCTTCACAAGGGAGGGGACACATGTATACCTATGGTCAGTTCATGTTGATATATGGCAAAACCATCACAATATTGCAAAGCAATTATCCTCCAATTAAAAAGAAATGTAAAAAACAAAAACAAAAACCCACCCAGTCAGTACACTTGTTGGGAGGGGCTTACTTACCCAAGGGCATATGTGAGCACGGATTACTGTGGACCATCTTAAAGACTGCACACCACACAAGTCATAGAGGGTGAGGATAGAGAATGAGAGGGAGAATAAGAAGGTGATAGAGGGAGAGAGAAGGGGGGAAAATAATATAAAATAGAAAAAAGCTTAGAAAATTTGATATGGAATTAGAAGGCAAATTTTAGTTGTGAATTGAGGAAAACTTTTTTTTATGTTTACAGAATTAGTAGTTATGATTGTTTTAGATTTTACTTTGGATGGTGTTTTTATTGTTCAGGTTGCAGAAGAATATATATTACTATTTTTTTAAACTTCAGGACTATCGTAACTTTATTCTGTGACTGCCTAAGCAGCCAAGAGGTTGTGCTGACCAGGTCCTCCTAAGTCTGTAGCAAATACCAGCTCCCTCTGCTTTCAGTCTCCTCTGGGCTTTCCCTTCCCAGGTGGGCAGAAACACATGTACTTCAGTACTTCACAAGGGTGTTGACTCGAAACAGACTACGGGATATTTCTCCAGCAAAGACAGGTTTATTCAGGATCAGCAGAGAATCTCAGTTCGGGATCTGCCACCATGGTGTGCAGGGCAAGAGAAAGAGAATGCTTTTATAGAGAGAAAAAGGAAGTTGAGAGGACTAGAGTTAACAAAGAGTCCCTGGTTTTTCCTTGGCTGAGTTCTTGCCACAAAGAGTCCTTGCCAGGAAAGGACAGAGTAGTCTTCTTCCTGTAGGGCTCTGCTGTTGTTACGGGACGTAAGAACTTCCTCTTCTGGTCCCCTAACTCTATTTAATAGAGGTTTCCATTTATCCACTTTTTTCTTACAAGGAGATTGTAATCATTCCATAAGAATTTATAACGGAAGCTCTGAAAGAAAAGTTAAAACTGGAATGAGTCACCTAGAGATTTAAAAAATATACTTCTTTGATCTTATTCAAATTAAAATTTAAATAAGAGTCTCCCATTGTGTTTCCAGTCTGATAGAACTAGAACTTCAAAGTCCTCTCTCTCATTTTCTCAATCAAAAAAAAAAAAAAAACCCACAGCTGAACAACTGAAAAGCAGCATCTTTATTAGATACATCAGAGAACTGAAGTCAGCACATATCATTACCCCCAAAGTTAGAGAGACAGGCTTGCCTGGGGTAGAAGTCCACTGAGGCAGCCAGTCCTAGTATGATCACTCCAGCTGTTTGCCGAATTACTGGACAGGCTTGCAAGATAAACACGGGGTGGGGTGGGGGTGTGTGGAGGAGGTTTCGCTGTTAGGAGGGTCCTCACATTTTTATAACTTTTACTCCAGAAGCCCAACCAGGTTCTCTGAAGAATAATGAGGAAGTAAAACATCCTGTGCTGCTTCTTATAGGAGGAGGAAAAATGCACCTACTTTGAAATACAGAGCATTCTGTTCTCTTGACCAAACTTGTCCTCAATGGAAGGACTTCCCTGATGGCTCAGATGGTAAAGCGTGTGCTTACAATGAGGGAGATCCGGGTTCGATCCCTGGGTCGGAAGATCCTTTAGCGAAGAAAACGGCAACCCGTCCCAGTACTCTTGCCTGGCAAATCCCATGGACGGAGGAACATGGTAGGCTACAGTCCGTGGAGTCGCAAAAGAGTCGGACATGACTGAGTGACTAAACTGAACTGAACTGAACCTTTCTGGGGGACAGTAAAACCCCATTTCTAATCCGCTTTAACCTGCTTGTCCCAACTAAAGGAGGAAAGAAAACAGCTGAGAAACAGTTGTGAAGGTCAGAGCCCAGGGACACAATCTTACTACAAAACAGATTCAATAGGGCTATTAAATAGCCTTATTTTAGCTGATGGCTGGAATTCTATTGCAAGAACAACAAAAAATAAATAGATTTAATAGACAGAGGGCTAAATAACTCCTCCCCTTCCCCACATTTACTACTACATCAAGCTGGCAATTCCAGCCTAACTGACATATACCATTTGGGATAAATCTTTACATGGATGATTGTTCTTGCAATAGAATTCCATCCCTCAGCTTAAACTGGGACTGGTGACACCAATAGCCTCTCTAGGATGCCTCAGTTAAATCTTCTGATCCCTAATGTTACCTAAAAACTGGATTTGCCTCTTGGTGTGTGCTGAGCTAGAAGATATAAACAGTCTCTAGGGCAGAAGGAAGGATTTTTTTTTTCACTTGCAACAAGTAAGAACACTGAGGATATTGCGAAATGGGGGAAGTTTTACACTAAGGGTACATTGGTATTCATGAAGGGCCTTGAGCAAAGAAGAATTCAGCATAAATTTAAAGTTGGCACTCCAGGCTGTAGTTGGCTGGAGCTAGGAGTGCTAGTGCTAAGTCACTTCAGTCATGTCCGACTCTTTGCGATCCCTTGGACTGCAGCCTGCCAGGCTCCTCTGTCCATGGGATTCTGCAGGCAAGAATACTAGAGTGGGTTGCCATTTCCTTCTCCAGGGGATCTTCCCAAACCAGGGATCAGACCCGTATCTCTTTGTCTCCTGCATTGGCAGGTAGGTTCTTTACCACTAGCACCATGCGGGTCATCATCTCTTCTTAGATTCCAGCCAGCCTGGTGGTTGAGTGAGTGAGTCCTCGGCAGGTGTTTGGATCCTACAAAACAGCTCAAGAATGTGCTTCAGATTGATCTACCTTCAGAATTGAACTGGAAGTCTTTACAACTGATATACTGTCTCCAATATAGTCAAGTCGTATTTCTGGCCTATATATAGCTATCCGCTTTCTAATTTTTTTAATTGGAATATAATCATTTTATATTGAAGTAGCCATATGCGTACATATATCCCCTCCCTCTTGGACCTTCCTTCCACCCCCTCCCCATCTGACCCCTAGGTCATCACAGAGCTCTGAACTGAGCTTCCAGTGCTTTACAGCAGCACCACACAGCAGTGCAAATATGTCAATCCCAATCTCCTGGTTTGATCTCAGAGATTCCTTTTAAAAAAAACAAAAACTTTAATTTTCTTGTTGCCTTAAAATCATTTTCTGTGGAGACCTATTCTGCAAAGACAAGCATTATGGCCAAGCTTAGATCACAAAATGGCTTAGGTCTAAATTGGCTTCTCTCATGTAAGAGTTGGGCATGGCTGACTTCACTTTCACTTTTTCAGTTTTACCCATTGGAGAAGGAAATTGCAAGCCACTCCAGTGTTCTTGCCTGGAGAATCCCAGAGACGGGGGAGCCTAGTGGGCTGCTGTCTACGGGGTCGCACAGAGTCGAACACGACTGAAGTGATTTAGCGGCAGCAGCTGCATGTTAAGAAAGCCACGTCTAATTCTTTTCCTCTGGGAGGCCTCCCTATCCTACACAAAGGAAACAATGAATGTGGCAGTTAAAGGGATTAGACTAATTCTTGCCCCAGCACTGCCACTAGCTTGCTGTGGGACCTTGGAGAGTTCATTTCCCTTATAAGCGATCTCAGTTGAGACAGCTAATCTAGCTAATCTAGCTGATCCAGCTAATTTAGGTTCAGTTCAGTTCACTTCAGTCGTTCAGTAATGTCAACTCTTTGCAACCCCATGAATCGTAGCATGCCAGGGCTCCCTATCCATCACCAACTCCTGGAGTTCACTCAAACTCATGTCCATTGAGTTGGTGATGCCATCCAGCCGTCTCATCCTGTTGTCCCCTTCTCCTCCTGCCCCCAATCCCTCCCAGTAACAAGGCCTTTTCCAATGAGTCAACTCTTAGCATGAGGTGGCAAAGGTATAGAGTTGTAGCTTTAGCATCAGTCCTTCCAATGAACACCCAGGACTGGTCTCCTTAGGATGGATAGGTTGGACTTCCTTGCAGTCCAAGAGACTCTCAAGAGTCTTCTCCAACACCACAGTTCAAAAGCATTAATTCTTCAGCACTCAGCTTTCATCACAGTCCAACTCTCATATCTGTACATGACCACAGGAAAAACCATAGCCTTGCCTAGATAGACCTTTGTTGGCAAAGTAGTGTCTGTGCTTTTTAATATGCTATCTAGGTAGGTCATAACGTTCCTTCAAAGGAGTAAGCATCTTTTAATTTCATGGCTGCAATCACCATCTGCAGTGATTTAGGAGCCCCCCAAAATAAAGTCTGACACTGTTTCCACTGTTTCCCCATCTATTTCCCATGAAGTGATGGAACCAGATGCCATAATCTTTGTTTTCTGAGTGTTGAGCTTTAAGCTAACATTTTTACTCTCCTCTTTCACTTTCATCAAGAGGCTTTTTAGTTCCTCTTCACTTTCTGCCATAAGGGTCGTGTCATTTGCATATCTAAGGTTATTGATACTTCTCCCAGCAAACTTGATTCCAGCCTGTGCTTCTTCCAGCCCAGCGTTTCTCATGATGTACTCTGCATAGAAGTTAAATAAGCAGGGTAACAATATACAGCCTTGACACACTCCTTTTCTTATTTGGAACCAGTCTGTTGTTCCGTGTCCAGTTCTAACTGTTGCTTCCTGACCTGTATACAGGTTTCTCAAGAGGCAGGTCAGGTGGTATGGTGTTCCCATCTATTTCAGAATTTTCCACAGTTTGTTGTGATCCACACAGTCAAAGGCTTTGGCATAGTCAATAAAGCAGAAATAGATGATTTTTGGAACTCTCTTGCTTTCTTGATGATCCAGCGGATGTTGGCAATTTGATCTCTGATTCCTCTGCATTCTAAAACCAGCTTGAACATCAGGAAGTTCATGGTTCACGTAGTGCTGAAGACTGGGTTGGAGAATTTTAAGCATTACTTTACTAGCATGTGAGATGAGTGCAATTTTGGCAGTAGTTTGAGCATTCTTTGGCATTACCTTTCTTTGGGATTGGAATGAAAACTGATCCTTTCCAGTCCTGTGGCTGCTGCTGAGTTTCCCAAATTTGCTGGCATATTGAGTGCAGCACCTTCAGAGCATCATCCGTCAGGATTTGAAACAGTTCCACTGGAATTTCATCACATCCGCTAGCTTTGTTCATAGTGATGCTTCCTAAGGCCCACTTGACTTCACATTCCAGGATGTCTGGCTCTCAGGGAGTGATCACACCATCATAATTATCTGGGTCATGAAGCTCTTTTTTGTACAGTTCTTCTGTGTATTTTTGCCACCTCTTCTTATATCTTCTGCTTCTGTTAGGTTCGTACCATTTCTGCCCTTATCGAGCCCATCTTTGCATGAAATGTTCCCTTGTTATCTCTAATTTTCTTGAAGAGGTCTCTAATCTTTCCCATTCTGTTGTTTTCTTCTATTTCTTTCATTGATCGCAGAGGAAGGCTTTCTTATCTCTCCTTGCTATTCTTTAGAACTCCACATTCAGATGCTTTCCTTTCAGATATCTTTCCTTTTCTCCTTTGCTTTCTGCTTCTCTTCTTTTCACAGCTATTTGTAAGGCTTTCCTAGACAGTCATTTTGCTTTTTTGCATTTCTTTTCCATGGGCATGGTCTTGATCCTTGTCTCCTGTACAGTGTCACGAACCTCATTCCATAGTTCATCAAGCACTCTGTCTATTAGATCTAGGCCCTTAAATCTATTTCTCGCTTCCACTGTATAATCATAAGGCACTTGATTTAGGTCATACCTGAATGGTCTAGTGGTTTTCCCTACTTTCTTCAATTTAAGTCTGAATTTGGCAATAAGGAGCTAATGATCTGAGCCACAGTCAGCTCCGGGTCTTGTTCTTGCTGACTGTATAGAGCTTCTCCATCTTTGTCTGCAAAGAATATAATCATTCTGATTTCAGTGTTGATCATCTGGTGATGTCCATGTGTAGAGTCTTCTCTTGTGTTGATGGAAGAGGGTGTTTTCTATGACCAGTGCATTCTCTTGGCAAAATTCTATTAGTCGTTTCCCTGCTTCATTCTGTATTCCAAGGTCAAATTTGCCTGTTACTCCACTCCAGGTATTTCTTGACTTCCTACTTTTGCATTCCAGTCCCCTATAATTAAAAAGACATCTTTTGGGAGTATGAGTTCTAAAAGGTCTTGTAGGCCTTCATAGAACCATTCAGTTTCAGCTTTTTCAGTGTTACTTGTTGGGGCATAGGCTTGGATTACTCTTATATTGAATGGCTTGCCCTGGAAATGAACAGAGATCATTCTGTCATTTTTGAGATTGCATCCAAGTCCTGCATTTCAGACTCTTTTGTTGACCATGATGGCTACTCCATTTCTTCTAGGGGATTCCTGCCCACAGTAGTAGATATAATGATCACCTGAGTTAAATTCACCCTTTCCAGTCCATTTTAGTTCGCTGATTCCTAGAATGTTGACGTTCACTCTTGCATTCTCCTGTTTGACCACTTCCAATTTGCCTTGTTTCATGAACCTGACATTCCAGGTTCCTATGTAATATTTCTCTTTATAGCATCAGACCCTTGTTTCTATCACCAGTCACATCCACAACTGGGTATTGTTTTTGCTTTGGCTCCATCCCTTCATTCTTTCTGGAATTGTTTCTCCACTGATCTCCAGTAGCATTTTGGGAACCTAATGACCTGGGGAGTTCCTCTTTTGGTATCCTATCATTTTGCCTTTTCATACTGTTCATGGGGTTCTCAAGGCAAGAACACTGAAGTGGTTTGCCATTCCCTTCTCCAGTGGACCACAGTCTGTCAGACCTCTCCACTATGACCCACCTGTCTTGGGTTGCCCCGTGGGCATGGCTTAGTTTCATTGAGTTAGACAAGGCTGTGTTCTGTGTGATCAGATTGGCTAATTTAAGGGAGGCCAACAAAATGCTGATCTCACAGGGTGACCTTGAGGATGAGATAAGATGAGCATCTGAGAACACCTGGGTGTATACCTATGCACAGGTGTTTCATGTGCAATATCATGACTTATAATAAGAAACATATATTTGATCTTTATCCTCATAGACAGAGGAGCATCACAGGCTACAGGCCATGGGATTGCAAAGCGACTAAGCGACTGAGAGACTGACACTTGACACTTTTTCCTCCACAGAGCATTTGAGATCCTTAGAATTTTTTGTGGTCCAAAAAAAAAAAAAAAGATGTCTTTTGTTTTGTTACTAAAGTGACTTTAGGAAGGTACCTAAGGCTGAGAGCTAGTTGATAGGAGAACCAACCAAGTGTTTAAAAGCTTGGAACTTTCCGTCCCATTCTCCCTGACCTCCAGAGAGGGAAGAGGGGCTAAGAATTGAGCTCAGGCACCTATGGTCAATAGTTTAATCAGTCATACCTATGTCATGATGAGGATCAGAGAGTTTTCTGGTTTGTAAATGGGAAGACATGTGGGAAGATTCATGCTCCAGCGGACAGAGAAGCTCAGAGCTCCTCTCCTGTACCTCACCCTTTGCACCTGTTCTATCTGGCTGTTCTTAAGTAACATCTTTTTTTCATAAGCTGGTAATCAAGTAAGTAAACTGTTCCTCTGAGTTCTGTGAACACTCTGGGAAACTCATCAAACCTAAGGAGAAGGTCCATGAAACTTCTAATCTATAGCCAGCTGGTCAGAAGGACAGGGGACGACTGGGTCCACAACCAGAGTCTGACATGGGGAGAAGGCAGTCTTGTGGCATCCAACGCCATCTGCAGTTAGATGAGGTCAGAATTGCATTGAACTGTTGGACTCCCAGCTGGTGTTGGAAAATTTCTTGATGGTGTTGGAGGGGAAGTTCACACATCAAAATCACGTGTCAGAATCATAGCTGGTAATCAGAAGTAGTATTAGAGTCAGAAATCTAGTGTGTGTGATAAAAAATTAAATCTCTGTTTCTCTACAGTTTCTAAGTCTACTTTGGTTCTCAATCATTCAGTTGTGGAGATTCTATGAGCCTGTGGACTGTAGCCTGCTAGGTTCCTCTATCCATGGGATTATACAAGCAAGAATACTGGAGTAAGTTGTCATTCCCTTCTCCAGGGAATCTTCCTGGCCCAGGGATTAAACCCACATCTCTTGTGTCTCTTGCATTGGCAAACAGATTTTTTACCACTAGCCTCACCTGGGAAGTCCTCTTAGTATATGCACCTACATATTAATGTTTAATGGCTAGAACACGTCAATCTCCTATTGACATTAATCTAATTGATAAAATTGTTTATATTGTAAGACTATATATGTTTACCATAAAACTTAATAAGTCCTTTTTTTAAAAATATAGTCTCTAATCATTGTTATATGACTTGAACTGACGCTCATGAAAAAATTTTTTTTTTCCTTCCAATGAATTATATACTTTGCTGCCTCAGAAACACTAGCTGAAGCCAGAAGAGTGGCTTCACTTTCCAAAAGAAGAATTTCAATGAGGAAGAAACAGCTGTGAGGGCTGAGTCTAACAAGGTCCTTATTAATGAGTCATGGTAAATAAAATGAGCACTAAGGAGGAGAAGGGAGAGAGACAAAAATAGAGCTCAAAGAAATAAAAGACATGGGGATGTTAAAAGATAAAGGCCAAAACAACATGGAATATAAAAAGAGGAACACTAGGTTGTTTAGTCACAGTAAGAGCTGAGAACACCCATGGGATGCAGTGATTCAGCAGTTCCTGGTACTAGAGAAGGGGCAGAGGTTGGCTATATAAGATTCAAGGAGTGAGTGGTGGTGAGGAAGCTGGGGCCATTAGGTACTAATGTAAGCTCCAAACAACTGTCTAGAAGAGAGAGAACCTGGAAAGAACCAACACAAGGCCATCACAGGGAAGAAACCCACATCCTGCACAAACAGAGGAGTCCAGAGTACAGGTTCCATCTGAGCTCCTGGAGAGCGATTCCAAGATGCTGGAAACAGAGAGGCCAAAGGCATTTTCTGCTGCCTAGAATGTCTCCAGCTTCCTGGAACTGGATTGAATTAAATCAAGTGAAAATAAACACTTGGGAAAAATCTAGAAAAGCGGTTGTCATATCTTTTAGGGGAGGGGAAATGTGTCCCCAAACTTGGAGTGATCCTCAGCCTCTCCCACTCATCCTAGAGAGCTCCTCTCACATATGTGTGTCTCTTCCCAGAGTTAATAAGTAACCAACCAGAAAAAAGACTCAGGATGCTAGGGTCAAAGGGCCGAAGGTAACTGGGAAAAAGGTGACAGGTGGCCTTTTCTAGGGAAGATCCTGTCTAGCACAGGCAGCAACAAATTCCAGAGGAGGAGAGGGTTTAACCAGGATTGGATACATTCTAGGAGAATAATTTCAAAAGGAAACAGTGCGTGTTCTGAAGTAGATCATTTATTCATTTATCTCTTTTAAAATTTCCATTCATAAGTATCTAACTTCTATACAAATATTCCATAAAAGTAGAATAAGGAGATAATGCAACAATTTCAATTTGTTAAAATGTTCTTTAAAAGACACCGTTGTTTTTAGCTTTCTGTATCCTAACTGACTAGGACCAAAGACCCTCCACATTCTCCACACTAACCCTGTGCATCTACAAATGAGAGATACAGTACTTGCATGCGTTAGAGCAGTTACCGCACAAGGACTCTTGGCGGCTTTCCTCCCATAGATACATGTTGCCCCATACATGGACATAGCGATACATAAGTATACCCACACAGAAAGTGAAATCGCTCAGTCGTGCCCGACTCTTTGAGACCCCATGGACAGTAGCACTCCTCCATCCATGGGATTTTCCAGGCAAGAGTACTGGAGTGGGTTGCCATTTCCTTCTCCAGGGAATCTTCCCAACCGAGGGATCAAACCCAGGTCTCCCGCATTGTAGACAGACGCTTTACCGTCTGAGCCACCAGGGAAGTCAGTATACCCACACAGAAGATGACTGCAACTCCCAGAGTGAGGATGTAAAGTGTGCACTCTCATCCATTTCTTTTTAAATCTGCTTAAGTTGGCTGTTTCAGCAAAGTCAAGACACATCTTCTAAACAGATACTACGGGCTGGGCTCTCTCTTTTTACCGCCCCTCCACCCCCCGCCCCGCCTTTGCCAGGCTAATCTTGAAAGGATGGCAGTGAGTGGGGATCACTGTAGTTACCCAGGGACCTGCCCTAAGCATGGAGGATCCCTCTCAAACACTCTTCCATAAAGGGCTAGAACCAAGATGGGCAAAGGGGCTCCACCTTGGCTCCGCAGGCATCGCCTCTTGAAACCTAATCAAAGAAAGCAAAGGATTAACTTCAGTGCAGATTTGGTTTCCAGTCCAGAGGCCTTCTCTGACAATGTCACTCTAAAAGCAGCATGAAGTAGTCAAAAGCCCACAGACTTTGGAATCAGAAGCTCCCTGTTTCAGATCTACATATGTAGTAATATCAGAAGGACTTTGGATGAACATGCAGTAAATAAATCTACTGCCCTGGTGATCTATGCAAATAAAGAAAACGTTAGTTGCTGGCTATCGGTGGCAATCAATTCCTCCATAATCTGTTCCTTTGATTCTCAAAAATCACATTTATGTAAGAAAACCCCAAATTCTCCATCACAGCCTAAAGAGTCTAGAACTACAACTGTCTTCATATCATAGTGTCTTTGTATAAGCTGTTGATATTGGGAGAACCTCAGTGTTGCAATGCCGTCTCATTGTTTCAAATTTTCATCATGCCAATCTACTCCATCTGTTCAAGGAATTTATCCTCCTGAAAATCCTCTACCTCACAGTGTCTCTCATTGGCAAGGTGACTCCCGCTGAGAACAATCTGTGGGAAAACGTAACTTACTCCAAATGTGCCACAGGGGGAATCTTCAAACTTAGTAAAAGCTGACCCCAAGGCTCACCACAAGTTTTCAGGTCAGGGGTTTGACATTTCAGTAACGTGCATACCTAGGTAGGAAAAGAAAAGAGAAGTGGTTGGAAATGTTTTCACAGCTAAAAATACAATTTCAAAGAATAGAATACTTTTTACTTGCCTCTGTAGTGCTTTCTTCCCTAATTGCAGCTCATAATCTATTAGCCATCCTTAACATTAATTTAATGAGTCAAAGTTAGCCCTTTTCTTTCAATGCAGCAAAATGGGGTAGACTGCAGCTAAGTCACTTCAGTCATGTCCAACTCGGTGTGAACCCATAGATGGCAGGCCACCAGGCTCCTCTGTCCCCGGGATTCTCCAGGCAAGAATACTGGAGTGGGTTGCCATTTCCTTCTCCAATGCATGAAAGTGAAAAATGAAAGTGAAGTCGCTCGGTTGTGTCTGACTCTTCGCAATCCCATGGACTGTAGCTTACCAGGCTCCCCTGTCCATGGCATTTTCAAGGCAAGAGTACTGGAGCAGGTTGCCATTTCCTTCTCCAATGGAGTAGACTAGAATTTTAAAAATTAGACTGTGTTTTATATAATCATAGCCTGTCTAATTTTGGTTTGAATTATTTTATAAAACGTTTGTTTCACTAAGTATCTCTTTGAGATACGTCTTGATGGCACTGGGTTATGATGTGCAATGGACTTCTTGCTCTGGACTCTAGTTGAAAACAGTTTGCAAAACACAGCCCTAAAGTAACCTAACAGAAAAATAAAATTTATGGGGATTGTAGCTTTTTAAACTTTAACCCTATCTGCTGAGAACTAATCAATCTTTTCTTACCTTGCAGCTCTAATTCTGTTCTTGCCAAGACTAAACCAAGTATTCTAGGGAGAAAAGTTCAATGACAAATGTAACACTATTCCAATTAACTGAATCCAGCACAATTCTTAAAGAAATGCAATGATGACCTAGAAGACAAACTAGTAACAAAGCCATTCTTACAAACTTGAGTGTTTCTACCTGTAAGTAATATTGCCTTCTATTGCGTGCTGTCTGTCAAAGGCGCCGAGTGCATACACTTCACCAGTTCGTTTCTCAGACATCTCGTAAGTTAAGTGACAGCACAGGTCTTTCTGAAAAACTGTCATTTCCTGTGTTTCTCTTAAGCTTGGTGAAGAGAAATAAATCATCCCTGGAAAATTCAACTGCTCAAATGAGGATGGCTTGACACCCCTAGCATAAGCACTCCAGTCAGCAGCTACAGAGTAACTGGGTTCTCGTCGAGGTCGAGACTTCGATTCTGAGCCTCAGCTGGCCACTCTCTGTCTCTGTTTCCATGTTCTAGGGACACACCATGACAGCCTCCGGTGCATAGATTTCACTGCCTATGGGTTACATGAAGAAACACAATACTGGTTTCAAATTTTGCATGGTCACAAACTAATAGAATCATTTCATAAGAAATGAAATATAAAATTATGAAAGCATAAGCATTTTCAAGATATGGAAGGAAATACCTATTACACTGACCTGAGTTCAATTTGAATCTGTGTCCTCCATAAGAGTTTGCTTGCACTGAAACTGTCATTTGACTTGGATGACTTTTTAAATTTTTTTAACTTAAGCTCCCCTTTCTTTAGCCAACGTGACAACAAACCAAAAAGCTTCTCAGACATGAAGAGCAATTTTAAGTATCCACCAACCTATCTAATTTATTTGTGTTTGAGATTCTTCACCTGGATCAACAAACAACAAAACAATTGAGAGAGGAGCCTTCCCTTCAACATGGATTTTTAAAGGATAAACTCTAAAAGGGGCTTCCTGATTAAGTCTAACGTGATTTCATCACCCCAACAGCAAGATTTATTTCAATATTACTAATGGTTGGTGGCTGCAGCTTTCTTTAAGTCTGCTTTTGCTTTTTTTGTGTGACTTGAATTCTGTCTAACTCGTTTCTCCTCATGTGAAATTGACAATATACTCTTTGCTTCCTTCTTTATTCCCAGGACTAACATTCTTTAAATAATGTTGGTATAGAAACCCATAGTCTTATTAAGTTTGTGACATTAAAGTTAATAAAAGAAACATTAAAGAACTTTTCTGGTGGTATAGTGGGTAAGAATCCACCTGCCAAAGCAGGGGACACGGGTTTGATCCCTGGTCTGGGAAGGTTCCACACACCTCAGAGCAACTAAACACATGCTCCACAACCTCTGAAACCCACACGGCCCACAGTGAGAGAAGCCACTGCAATGAGAAGCTTGTGCACCCCGAGGAAGAATAACCCCTGCTTGCAGCAATGAGAGAAAGCCTGCTCACAGAAAGGAAGACCCAGGCCAATCAAAAATAATTGATTAATTAATTGATTGATTTAGGGAGGAAAAAAGAATCATTAAAGAAATGCATGGCTTGAAAATGAAGGCGTCCCAAACGGTGGTTGCCCTTTGCGGCAGGACTGGAGGTGGAGGTACCGGTCATGTGCACCTGATGCTGTGGGTATTGGCAGAGAGCAGGTTGACTCTCAGGGCCTGGGCCCATGCTGAATGGAAGGGAGAATGGAAGGGCCCACACCGAGAGGAAGGGCAGTGTACTGTAGAGGCCTTGGGTAGAGGATGCTGTCACCCTGAAACTCTTCCACCACCACCACAGCCGGGTCATGAGAGAAAATGTCAAAACAAGTGAAAATGCCCAGCGTCCCAGAGGGAGTGTTGAGAGTCAGTTACATGTTCTGAATCCTTGGGAAAATCAAACTGAACTTCAGGTGCAAAAAGACTGAACTGTTAATAAAAAGCAAAGAAGGGGAAGATTTGTAAGAAAACTGGCAAATAAAAGTGATTAATATTTGCAAAATCTTTTCTTGCATGTATTTTAGTGTGCATATTTAAAACCATTACACAAAATGAGTGTAAATTATACCCAGTATACCACTGTCTTGTGAGTTTCCTTACAGGCCCTTCCGCTTATCCCCTGGACTCGATTGATATCCCGGCTCCATAGACCACACTCTCAGGCACCATTCTGAGAGCCGCCCATGACCTGGGAGGCCACAACCCCAATCTACCTTGCTAGTGAAGGTCTCGCTCCTCCCACAGCCCCGCCCCTGGGAGAGTTCATTCCCTCTTGACCCTGCCTCCATCAGCCCCGCCCCTATCTTACCCCAACCCCTCACTGGTCAGACCACCAAAAAACCCCCGAGACACTTCATTTTTCTCACAACCAATGAATCAACCAATGAGATCATATCTACAAATGATATTTAAAAGATGAATATTTGTCTTAAAGTCATTTGAAATTCTGAACCTCACAAATTTCTGATGGTTTTCCACTCAATTCTTTAAGTACTAATATCACCGCCCATGTGAAGTTTAACTCGTGTTAATAAACTAAACTTTGTTATGTCTCCCCATGGAGTGGATAGGTTTGTATAAGTGAGGTGAAGTAAACTGGAACTTAGACAATGTAATAGCTAAACCTTATTAATTAGTAAAATTTTCTCCAGCTTGATTATTGCTCCCAAACTCCATCTACCCTGGGCTCAAGAGTGCGGCCTTATGTTCTGCTCAGGTTTTTATTCGGCCTGATGTGTGCATATGTGCTCAGGATATGCACACACCCCATCCCACCCCCACCACTGAGGTTCCCAAACTCTTCTGTCCTCTGCTCAGGTGGCAGCCCATCCTTCATTTCCAAGAGATGGACTCAAGCATGGCATGTGGCCCCTAGGTGGACTGAAGGAATAATAAGGTTTTTGTGGGGTTTCTAGGAAAGAGAAATTCAGTCTTCCTCTGGATTTTGTCACTATTAGGATATGTGCTTTGTAACCAGCAGCCATGTGGCTTCTGAAAGGATAGTCAGCTGAGAAAAAGTTGGAACTTTTTTACAAGGGACTAAGAGAGCTAGAGGGTGACTTTCCCCGGTGGTCCAGTGGTCCACACTCCCAATGCAAGGGACATAGGTTCAATCCCTAGTCAGAGAAGTAAGATCCTGCAAGCAGTATGGCATGGCCTCAGAGGATAAAAAAACACACCATAAAAAAGAGGGAGAGAGAGAGAGCTGTGGGGATGGCTGACATCTTCCAGGCTTTAAGATACAGACCATGTCAGAAACTAGACCTATCCTTTCTATGATTTATATTTTCTCAGGTACCTGAGCAAGGGCATTCCACTGCTTTTGTTGTTACTGTTTCAAATCAGTTTCAGTTGGGGGTTTTTCTATCACTTCAACCAAAAAAAGATCTAATGGAATGAATGACTAAAGCGTAATACCAAACACTAACGAATCGGGTCAAAAAACTTACTCTAGTATTAAATCTTGTGTTGAAACAATTTCTCCTTCTTTCTCAGAGAACATTAAAATCCTGTGAGGCTATTAGCACATCTGCTTTAATATTCTGCTAGATTCTATTTTATGACTAATTCAAATTCAGAACCCTTATATCAAAGTCAAAGTAAGTTAAGTCCCCTTTTCAACTAAATGTAATAATTAAGGAATGTGTTTATAACAGTCCCCTCACCAACATTCAACAAACAAGTCTACATAGATATCACAAACAAAAATAAGTCAAGCTCAGCTAAGACACAAGTAGTTCTCACCTTATTATAGTGGGCCATAACCCTGCCCTCAGATTTAAACACCACATCACTGTTGTATTGGTAATGACCATCAGGGGGACACTGAAGGTCACCGGCATTACACGGATTTTTGTCCCCGATATTAGCCACAATGTAGATGGAATTGTCCTCGGCCAGACAGCTGAATCTTTTTGCACAGGAGTATGGCCAAGTCTAATTCAGTAGATATTGCCTTAAACTTATAGTGTATTAGTAATCTTTGAACATCCAAGCTGATACTTTATTTGCCTGTCATTATAACACACAACAACTTTAGGTTAAGAATCAACAGCAAAGGTTTAAAAGCTCATATACAATACAATGGCTTTCCAGGTGGCACAGTGATAAAGCATCTGCCTGCAATGCAGGAGACACAGGTTGGATCCCTGGATCCAGAATATCCCCTGGAGTTCAGTTCAGTTCATTCACTCAGTTGTGTCCGACTCTTTGCAACCCCATGAATTGCAGCACGTCAGGCCTCCCCTGTTCATCACCAACTCCCGGAGTTCACTCAAACTAACGTCCATTGAGTCGGTGATGCCATCCAGCCACCTCAGCCTGTCATCCCCTTCTCCTGCCCCCAGTCCCACTTAGCATCAGAGTCTTTTCCAATGAGTCAACTCTTCACATGAGGTGGCCAAAGTACTGGAGTTGCAGCCTTAGCATCATTCCTTCTAATGAACACCCAGGACTGATCTCCTTTAGAATGGACTGGTTGGATCTCCTTGCAGTCCAAGGGACTCTCAAGAGTCTTCTCCAACACCACAGTTCAAAAGCATCAATTCTTCGGCACTCAGCCTTCTTTGCAGTCCAACTCTCACATCCATACACAACCACTGGAAAAACCATAGCCTTGACTAGGCGGACCTTTGTTGGCAAAGTTATGTCTCAGCTTTTTAATATGCTGTCTAGGTTGTTCCTAACTGTCCTTCCAAGGAGTGTCTTTTAATTTCATGGCTGCAATCACCATCTGCAGTGATTTTGGAGCCCCAAAAATAAAGTCTGACACTGTTTCCACTGTTTCCTCATCTATTTCCCATGAGGTGATGGGACCAGATGCCATGATCTTCGTTTTCTGAATGTTGAGCTTTAAGCCAACTTTTTCACTCTCTTCTTTGACTTTCATCAAGAGGCTTTTTAGTTCCTCTTCACTTTCTGCCATAAGGGTGGTGTCATCTGCATATCTGAGGTTATTGATATTTCTCCCAGCAATCTTGATTCCAGCTTGTGCTTCTTCCAGCATTTCTCATGATGTACTCTGCAGAGAAATTAAATAAGCAAGGTGACAATATACAGCCTTGACGTACTCCTTTTCCTATTTGGAACCAGTACCCTGGAGTAGGAAATAGCAATCCACTCCAGGATTCTTGCCTGGAGAATCCCATGAACCAAGGAGGCTGGCAGGGTACAGTCCGTGAGGTTGCAAAGAGTCAGAAAGGACTGATTGACTGAGCACACGCATGCAATACAATCTTCTTCTTTGTGAAAACTAACCTATTCTAGTTGCCAGATTCACAACAGCAGTGCAAGACCGAAGCACAGAATGGGTAGAAGAGGAAGAGGAGAAAGAAGAGGAGCAACATATTTTCTTATGAGGGTCTCCCAGGAAGATAAATGAAGGGCTTTTCTAATGGAGAGAATCTTTTCCATAATGCAAACCACGTTCGTACTCAGTTCAGTCACTCAGTCGTGTCCGACTCTGCGACTCCATGGACCGTTGCCTACCAGGCTCCTCCATCCATGGGATTTTCCAGGCAAGAGTGCTGGAGTGGAGTGCCATTTCCTTTTCCAGGGGACCTTCTTGACCCAGGAATCAAACCTGGGTCCCCCGCATTGCAGGGAGACGCTTTACCGTCTGAGCCACCAGTACTAAGAGGCAGTAAATAGTTGGTCCCAGGCCAGTCATCCTCCAGAAATGCAGCTTTAGGTACTAAAAATATTTTTTTAAAGGAAAAGAAAAGGAGGAAAAGATTTCACTATTTTGTCTGTGTCCTTACATGTCACGGTAGCATAATAGCTTCCCTTCTGCCTTAGAGGGCCCTTGTGTGAAACCCTGGGATAAATGCACACTATGAAATTGCTTTTCAAAGTAATGCCCAGACCTTCCAGATTGGGGATGTTTATTCTAGAAGTAAAAAGGGGTTGAGGTGAGTAAATAGCTAAGACTACAGCTGGCTTCAGATACTTAAAAGACTCTAATCTGAAGATGAGTCACATATTTGAACATGCTATAGAGACAGTATGGACACGAAAGGAAGTTATGAGAGATTTCAGTGGAAAATAAGATCCAAATTTCTGCAACTAGAATGTGCTAAGAAGTGGATTTACTAGTCATGGAGATTTCAGGTAGAAGACGATGCTTCCAGGCACTCAGAGTCCATTCTGTTAGCACGACTCAATGGAAATGGCCTGTTTGAATTCCAGCGAGGCTAATTACCAATTGTGAAACCTTAAGCCCCCTTCTTTTCTTCATATTTAAAGTGGGAGATACTTCCCTGGTGGTGTGTGGCTAAGATTATGTGCTACTGATGCAGGCGCCCAGGGGTTCAGTCCCTGGTCTGGGGACTAGATCCCACATGCCCCAACTGAAGATCCCACATGCTGCAACGAAGACTGCAGATCATGTGTGCTGCAAGTAAGACCTGGCCCAGCCAAATAAATAAAAATAATAAAAATACATGTATATTTTAAAAAATGAATAAGTAAATAAAAGGGGAATATTTATACCTCCTACTTAAACTGAATGAGACAATGTGCTTAGTGTACCAAGTGCAGATTCAGGAACCAAGTAGATGCTCAGTAAATAAATAATGGCCATTATGGACGTTGTAACAACAAGAAGACCGCCCAGGGACACTGATGACTTGATTGCTTGTAGAGGCCATTCAGACTCTCCATGGTTTCTCAGTCCCCCTACAGTTG
>SJYC01056604.1:0-12004 GCA_006408675.1 Madoqua kirkii
TTATCAAGGCTTTCAAAATTCTTTTCTCTCAATAATTAATAGAATAGACAGGAAAATAATAAGGATACAGAAGACATGACCGATATCATCAGCTATCTTCATTCAGTAAATATGTGTAAGACATTACTTCAGTCTACAGCAGAATACACATTCCTTTCAGGTACACATAGTAGATTCCTCCAAGCTAAATAAAACTCTAGGGGCATAAGGTAAATTTCAGTAAGTTTTAAAATAAGAACTATTAAATATCAAAGAGTAAAAGAAATTGTGTGTTAGTCGCTCAGTTGTGTATGATTCTTTGCAACTCCATAGACTCTCCCAGCCCTCCAGGTTCCTCTGTCCATGGGATTCTCCAAGCAAGAATACTGGAGTGGGTTGCCATTTTCTTCTCCAAAGAATCTTCTAGACCCAGGGATCAGACTCAGGTCTCCTGCACTGTGGTGGAGTCTTTACCACCTGAGCCACCAGGGAAGCAAATGAAATAAGGAAACCAACAGAAGATAAATTAGGAGCATAGTTTTTTTAAATGGGCAAGAATAATTTTTTTGACTTTTTTTTCTTTTTTTACTGTACCACATGGCATGTGAGACCTAGTTCACTGACCAGAAATCAAACCCATGCCCCCGGTGTTGGAAGTGTGATATCTTAACCATTGGACTGCTGGGGAAGTCCCAAGAACAATTTAAATATATTGGTAAAAACCAAAATATTTTGTGTGGAAAATTGATGAATAATTTCTTTTAGAATTGGGGGTTTCTATTCCATAAAGCTCATGAAAGTTAAAATGTAAAGAGTAAAAGACTGTATCTCCAGTGTCTAAAACTGCCAAAGGATGAACACATAGGACATACAAGAAAACTGTATTGATTAGAACAAGAAATACAACTCCAACCTAAATAACAAAAATAGGAGCAATCTGGAAGAAGGAATTGAGGTGATTATCAAGCATATGATAAGTTAAACCCATTGACATATGAGAACTGCATACCAAATACAGCACTCTTCAGAGAACACAGAATGTAAAGAACACTCTAAAACTTCTGAAATTTTTAGAACCAACCTCATGAAAATAGAGCCCAGCAGACTACAGTCAAAGAATCAAATGCACCTGAGCATACATGCATCTCATGGAAATAAATATAAATATCATTAAGATAGTATTAGCAAATAAAATTCAGCAATGTATAAAGAAGAACTTTATACCATAACCAGAAAGATTTCTTTTAGTGGTGTTGGACTTATTTAATATGAGAAAAACAAAGAATGTTATCCACCGTATTAACAGGTTAAAGAAGAAAAATCACATATCATTTGATGCAGAAAATTCACTAGCATAGTTGAATGTAGCAAAGTGCTGTGTATAGTTCTTTTTCTCTTTATATATATTTGTAAATACATGTGTGTTTATGGTAGACAGAGGGTTATAGATGTAAATGAACTGTGTTCTATATATTAGTAATACATAGAAAACAATTGAATAATTAAAATGTCTACATCTATAGCATAAAAAGTAAAATACTTAGGAATAAATATAATTAAATATATGCAAGTTCTTTGATTATATTCACTCCTTAGTTATTTTATTGAAAACTACAAAAAAAATTTTTCAGTATTACTGAAAACTTCAAAGTTTAGCTAAAATCCAGAAAAACACTTCTGCTCAGATGTGGTCTTCTTTACAGACCGGGGCCTGGTTGACTGGGGTCAACGAAAAGAAAGGGAAAAGGAGAAAGAGAGAGCAGTATCTCTCAGGTAACGTGGAAAAGCAATAAAGGCCATGCACAGGAGTTGTACTGCTCACGAAGGCATAGGGTGTGCCCTCCAGGAGGTCTTGAAAGCCCGGGTGAGAAAATCAGCTTGGCAGGCTTCCACACTCAAGAGAATGAAGACAGAAAGGAGGATGCGGGGTACCCAGGTCTCTAGTGGAGCAAGAGTATTTTATTAGCAGAAATGTAGGCTTATATATCTTAGAAAAATGATTACTCAGCTGTTACAAAGAATGAAATTCCATCAGTTGCAACAAAATGGATAATCTAATAAATACAAGGTCGCTGACACTGAAAAGAGTCACTGAAGGGAGTTACTGAAAGGAATACAAGCAGGTACCCTTTCCCATGATCTCAGTCCTGAGAACTGTATGCAGCTCCACTCGTCCCGGAACAGGGACTGATAAGGAACAGAGAATCCTTGAGAAATGGCAGAGAAAGGAAGGAAAGTGCAACATATTGGATTCCTTAAAGTTGAACGTCCCCTGACACTCAGAGAAATTAAAGCTGACCTAAATACATGGAGCAATCTTGCTTTTAGAATTTGACTTCACTTTTTTCCTCTTCTGAGAGTTTTGTGCTCACTTTGGACTCCAGTATCAAGTGATGGTGTTCTCTTGAAGACTGAACCTGGTAAGCTTGTGTCATGGGAATTCAGGCTGAGCTTTCATTTACTACCCATATCCACCCAGGGCCAGTTTACCTGAGGACAGTAGGGGCAAGGGAGGCTGGTCGGGGGTGAGGTTCTGTTCCTGGAGGAAGTGAGCACCTGAAAGCCTCTGAATCAACTCAAGAGAGTATGGATGGTCAGGAGTCATTTACTGGTCTTCCAATGTGAAAGGTTCGAAGTACTGTTGGGAGAATGACTAGAGGGTGGCATGTAGTTCTCCCGGTAATAATCTCAACCACCATGTGCTACGAGTACTGTTGCTCCCACTTTCAGAAATGAGGAAACAGGTTTAGCGAAGTGAGGCTTTATGGCTAGTGTGCTGTAATCAATAACAGGGTTACAGGCCCTGAAGTCAGACACTGGACACCATGTGGTAGGTTGCGTTGCCAGTTTGAAGACAAACACATGATTGGTTCTAGCGTAAGTTCAAAGGTTGTGAATTTAAAAGTAAGATATAGAAAAATTATGCTACCACCCTATGCTGTGGTTAAGACTCCACACTTCTGATGCAGGGGCATGGGTTTGATCTCTGGCTGGAGAACTAGGATCCCACATGCCTTGGGGTGCAGTTAAAAAGTTGCTCTTGCCTGTTTCAAAAAAATATACTCTTGAGGGAAAATATTTCTTAAACTATAAATCTTGAATCATCTTGCCTAGAAGAATATACCCCTAATGCAACTGGCTACCTGAAATTGATGACATCATTCTGTATGTGTGATTATTTTTTTCCTAAATGAATTTTAAATGGCACAGATTGTACACACTGCCATCCTATAAAATTTTAAACCATTCCTGTTAGGCTCCTCATAGGTCCATGGTGTGTGTGTGTGTGAATTTTGACAGACATTGCCCAGAACTCTGCACATAGGCAGGCTTGCCTCACCTCCCATCACACAGGTGATTGAGCGCCCAGGTCCCTGACAATGAGGACCATGTAGCCAGCACCAACCCTGCACCATGCATTATTAAGCACTTAATAATGTAACCTCACCAAGATATGGGCACTATTTTTGCGAATGGACATTGATGTTTGAGGAATATTTAAGTAACTTCATAGAGGTCTGCAAGAGAGGTTTTATCTTCAATTTGCATTCCACATGATGGAGGTGAAGCTGCTGGCCTTGGGTCCCAAATTCAGAGGCTGGTATTTGCAGGCTGTGAACCTCCAAAACAGCCAACAGCAGTGTATCTCACTTAGGATATGGAGTGGCTACTGGACATTTTACAGGAAGCAGACCCTCATCAGGGGAAAACTGCTGACCACAAGCAGATAGACCCATACTTGTTGAAATTTCACCCCGAAGCCAACAAATCTGAGAATTGAGCACATGTGGATCATACACGCTGCAGTCTGCTTCCTCACACAGCCTTTAAATCCTTTGTCTCTTAACCGGCAACTTGGAGATGGTCTTAGGACATTAATCCACCATCTTCCCTGGCTGCTGGTCTCCTAAGTAAAGCAACTTTCACTTTCCCACCAACATTTGTCTGTTTTTTCCAGTGGCAAGAAGTTGAACTTGGGTTTGGTACCAGCCTCATATAGTTACAGAGATTCTGAGGTATGATGTGCAGCCTGAGGTTTGGGAGCAACTGGCAGGCTAAGAAGACACTAGGCTCTCAATAAATGACTTATTTACTTCCACCTGCTGACCAGGGGCTTCCCTCCTGTGACTGGCGGCAAACTGGGGCCTACAATACCCAGAATTCTCGATGCTACAATGTGTCATCTCTCTGCCAGTCACGGCCCAGGAGAGGGCCCTTTTCCTGTGAGCAGTTCACTTGGGACCAGAGCTTCCAGCGTCCCATCTCATCTCTGGGGGGCAGAATGCTGGAGAGGAGACTAGCACCTCCGTCCCAGGGCGAGACCTGCTCGGTCGTGTCTGATTCTTTGAGATCTCATGGACTGCAGCCCACCAGGCTCCTCTGTCCATGGGATTTTCCAGCAAGAAGACTGGAATTGGTTGTCATTTACTTCTCCAGGGGCTCTCTCCAATCCAGGGATCAAACCCATGTCATCTGTATTGGCAAGTGGATTCTTTATCACTGAGCCACCTGGGAAGCACTCGCTGAGGAGATAGATTCAATCAAAGCCACGGTTATATGGAGAGATTCCCAGAGAAGTGAGGGATCAAAGGCATCCAGGCATGTTCAGGTGCTTGGAGGTGAGGCTGAGCTGAGTGTTCAATGAACCATTAGTCTCTTTCCTTTGTGGGGGTGGACAACGGAGGGACAGAGTTCAGGCCTGAAATGGCCGGCTGAGAGTCCTGGCCTCTACTCTGAAGGTGACGGGAGCTCTGGGAAATTTGGTGCAAATCAGGTTCAGTTTCTGCAGAGGTTATAGATCAGAATTTTAGGCTTTTTTTTTTTTTGAAGTTTTTTGTATTGGAGTATAGTTAGGGGCTTTCCTGGTGACTCAGACAGTAAAGAACCCGCATGTTAATCCAGAAGACTCAGTTTCGATTCCTGGGTCAGGAAGATTCTCTGGAAGAGGCAATGGCAATCCACTTCAGTATTCTTGCCTGGAGAATCCCACGGACAGAGGAGCCTGGCAGGCTATAGTCAATGGGGTCACAAAGAGTCAGACACGACTGAGTGACTAACACTTTCACTTTTTCATAGCCAATTAACAATGTTGTGATAGTTTCAGATGAACAGCAAACGGACCTAGCCATACATAACGGACCTAGCCATACATATACATGTATACACTCTCCCCCAGCTCCCCTCCCATCCAAGCTGCTGCATAACATTGAGCAGAGTTCCCTGCGCTCTACAGCAGCTCTTTGTTGGTTATCCATTTAAAATGTATCGGTTTGTACATGTCCATCCCAAACTCCCTAACTTTCCCTTGCCGCCTGGCAACCATAAGCTCACTGAGAATTTTAGTTTTATATGTGGTCACACCACAGGGAAATTGAGGCAGAGACTATGGCAGTCATCTGAATGAATGTTGGTGGACTGCACTGGAGTGATCGCTGCGAAAGTGGCACAGGAAGTCGTGACTCCAGGTTGCGGCTTTAGTTTCCCTGCTTCTCTTTGCTGCGCCGGGCCTCCGTTGCTGCGGGGCTCCTCTCTGGTTGTGCTGCGGCGGCTTCTCTCGTTGCAGAGCTAGGGCTCTAAAGCACAGGCTCAGTAGCTGTGGCACACGGGCTTAGCTGCTCCACGGCATTCAAGCTGTAATTTTACTAAAGCTGGTTTTATTTTCTGAAGCAGATTGTGACAGAGGGGACTCAAAGTTTTCAGTTTAGCTGCTGAAAGGATGGAAATGCCAGCCAGTGAAATGGGGAAGTCTGTTGTCAAGTTAATATTCAGAGAATCAGGTGTAGAAATACTGTGACCAGTGTGGGGACATGTGTGTGATAAACAGCACAATGACCTCCATTTCCTAATTCCTGGAACCTTTGCCCATTTTTGGATTTACACCTTCCAGATGTCAGATGATAAACTTGTGTTGATTTAAGCCACCAGCTCATAGTGACCTGTCCCAGCAGTGATAGGGAAACTAATCAATGTACAGCTGAGAAATGGAAGCGGGCTGAGAGTAACTGAAGGGTGCTTGAGCTTCTGGGTACCTGGGATTTGAAGAAAGAAAAAGGACCAGCTTGCAGGGCCTCTAGACCAGGAATGGGGGCTTTGGCCGTGGGGGCCGTTGGAGGTTTGTGACAAGATGGCAGCCTGGTTGCAGTGCCCAGTGCTCTGTCCACGCTGTGTGCAGGGTGGCCTGTGGGGAGTCCAGTGCAGCATCTGTGATGGGGGGCGGAAGCCTGGTGGTAGGCAGCTCAAGATGTGAGGGAGACACACCTGAAGAGCAAAGGGCACGAGAGGAGGGAGTGTTAGCTGACGGCCCCTGTCATCGCAAGTGAAAAGAGTGAGCCCAGATTTAGGAATTGTGTCCAGGAAGTATGTCACAGGGTTCCCAAGGGGAGCTGGGCCAGGCACACAGACTTTTTTTTTATCTGTTCGTTTGGCTGTGCTGGGGCTTCGCTGACGCTTGGGCTTTCTCCAGTCGCGGCGGAAGGGCTTCTCGCTGTAGCATCTTCTCTTGTTGCAGAGCATTGACTCTGGGCATGAGGGCTTCAGCAGCTGTGGTCCAGGGCTTAGCTGCCCCATGGCATGTGGGCTCTTCCTGGATTGGGGGTGGAATCTGTGTCTCTTGCGTTGGCAGGTGGCTCCTTTACCATTGAGCCACCAGGAAAGCCCAGGCATGGACTTTAGATGGCATCTATCTCCCAACCCACTGTTGCTGTGGGCTGAAACAGCACTCACTGGGGGTGGTCAGGAGAGAGCGAGGTCCAGCGGTACCCGTGCCTGTTACTCCTGTGACCTGGCAGCCTGGGGGCATGAGGGAGCAGGACATTGCTATGGGCAGGCAGCATGAGGGTGTGCAGTGGAGATAATTCTCATGGACCTTGTGTCCCCGTCTTTGCAGGGCTGTGTCCTGTCTGAGGATGTGTTTGTGTGCTTCTCCCTGGAAGAATGGAGGCTCCTTGCTGAGGCCCAGAGGCTCCTGTATGGGAATGTGATGCTGGAGACCTTGGCACTTTTAGCTTCCCTGGGTAAGGCCCTCACACCAACTCCATCTCCTTTTTCCTTTCCTCTAGGGTCCACCCTGTCCTTCCCACACTGCTTTCTTGCTGTGTTTCCTGGAGGAGATCCCAGGGCTGAGCTCTGTGGCATGTCCTCACTTCTTACTGAGCAGCCCCAAAGCCACACAAGCCAAGGTTTAAGGGATCACAGGCATGATTGACCCAGTGGACCTCATTAATTATAGTTGCTTTCTGGGCTGGTGAATCTGTCCAGAATTATGACTCCTCTGTGCCCAAGCTTCTGGCCCCTTGCTCCAGGTGACATTTTTCTGAAGCTCCATCCTATCAGTTTCAAGCACTCATATGCTGCTAAGTCGCAGCAGTTGTGTCCAACTCTGTGCGACCCCATAGACGGCAACCCATCAGGCACTCATATAGTCACTACTTAATGGAGACTCTTGGATGGTTCCTTCATGGCCCTTTTCATAATAATAATAATAATTATTATTTTGGGCATGCAGTGCAGCATGTGGGATCTTAGTTCCCCTACCAGGAATCAACCCAAGCCCCTTCATTGGAAGCTCAGAGTCTTAACCACTGGACCATCAGGGAAGTCCCAGTGATAATTATTATTTTTTAACTGGTGGTCTGTCACAAGATGGGTTGCTCTGAGCCTGTACTCACCTGTACTTCCCTTAAGAATCATACCCACCAGATCCCACTTCATCATGTAGCGGAGCAGAGGGAGGAGCCCTGGGTGCCTGCCCAGGTGGAGACGGCTCCAGCCACAGAGAAAGAGCCTCATATGGGACGTGAAGAGTGGACACAGAGAAGAGCGGGATGTCAAGTTTGGGTTCAAATACAGAAATATCAACTATTCCTGCCAGTGTTTGATTTCAAGTCCTATGTGGGTAGCTCTACATTAAAAATATCCACTTGCACTGCAGGAGACACAGGTTAAATCCCTGGGTTGGGAAGATTGCCAAGAGAGGGGAATGGTAACCCATTCCAGTAGTGTTGTCTGGGAAGTTCCATGGACAGAGGAGCCTGGTGGGCTGTAGTCCATGGGGTCACAAAGAGTTGGACATGACTGGAGTGACTGAGCATGCACACATGTGGCCACGCAGCAAATCTACCTGTTCTTCCCCATGTTCTGGGCACTGTGACTTACTTCTAGTCTGACTTCTGGACCCTAGCATCTACCTTGCACCCACTGCTCCTTGCCGCTCAATCTGCATTTGTCTACAGCATTGGCCTGCACTGCATGAGAGGCGCACATAGGCTTCAGTCGTCTTTGAACACCAGCTACTCACTTGTAACTGGAGTTTTCTGGACCTGGACATGCTTTTCTCCCTAGTACTCACCTGCCCCAATGATCAACGTCCTCCTGGAAGCTGTTTGTTGAACCCTGTACTCATGTCCTTGCGGTCAGGAGGCCTCCCCCACTCTGTGACGTTCAGAGGCCCCACACTGCACAGCAACCCCTTCCTCAACCTGTCCCACCTCACTCTTCTGTGAGTAGTCCCATGGACTTACCCTGGGTGTGTCAGACATGTTTATGGTGGGGTTGTCCCCTCCCTGAAAGTCAACATGTGTCTCATTGGGCACTTTGCTGGTTGCAGATCATTGCCATGGAGTGGAAGGTGAGGCTGCTTCCTCTGAGCAGACTGTTTCTTTAGAAGGAATGTCACCATTTAGGACTCCTGTGGCAGGTCTGAAGATCCAGCCATATGACATGTCTGGCTCAATATCAAAAGACATCTTTCATCCTACTGAATAACCAGGAGGGGAAAGCCAGGCAGAAGCCACACAAGTGTGAGGCCTATGGGAGACAGTTATGGTTCAGTGCAGACCTCCATCAGCACCAGAAACAGCACAGTGGAGAGAAATTCTTCAGGAAGAATGAGACCAAGGACTCTGGAAAGCTACAGAATCTGTGTGATGGAGAAGATCTATGAACATGGTGAAGACAGAATGCATACGCCACCCCCTCTGACCTTCAGCACTGGGTCTCTCATGACGGAAGGAAGCCCCCACATGAGCACTGGGTGTAGGGGAGCCCTTAGTACTGAACAGAAGATGAACAAATGCAGTGAATGTGGGAAATCATTTACTGAGAAAGACGCTTGCTCAACACCAGAGAATCTACACTGGAGAGAGACCTCATGAGTGCAGCATATGTGGGAAATTCTTCAGCCAAAGCTGTGACCTTTTCAAACATCAGACTATACACACCAGTGAAAGGCCTTACAAGTGCAATGGAATGTCCCACCTCACTCTTCTGTGAGTAGTCCCATGGACTTACCCTGGGTGTGTCAGACATGTTTATGGTGGGGTTGTCCCCTCCCTGAAAGTCAACATGTGTCTCATTGGGCACTTTGCTGGTTGCAGATCATTGCCATGGAGTGGAAGGTGAGGCTGCTTCCTCTGACAGACTGTTTCTTTAGAAGGAATGTCACCATTTAGGACTCCTGTGGCAGGTCTGAAGATCCAGCCATATGACATGTCTGGCTCAATATCAAAAGACATCTTTCATCCTACTGAATAACCAGGAGGGGAAAGCCAGGCAGAAGCCACACAAGTGTGAGGCCTATGGGAGACAGTTATGGTTCAGTGCAGACCTCCATCAGCACCAGAAACAGCACAGTGGAGAGAAATTCTTCAGGAAGAATGAGACCAAGGACTCTGGAAAGCTACAGAATCTGTGTGATGGAGAAGATCTATGAACATGGTGAAGACAGAATGCATACGCCACCCCCTCTGACCTTCAGCACTGGGTCTCTCATGACGGAAGGAAGCCCCCACATGAGCACTGGGTGTAGGGGAGCCCTTAGTACTGAACAGAAGATGAACAAATGCAGTGAATGTGGGAAATCATTTACTGAGAAAGACGCTTGCTCAACACCAGAGAATCTACACTGGAGAGAGACCTCATGAGTGCAGCATATGTGGGAAATTCTTCAGCCAAAGCTGTGACCTTTTCAAACATCAGACTATACACACCAGTGAAAGGCCTTACAAGTGCAATGGATGCAGGAAATTTTTCAGACAGGTCTCTGGCCTGCTTGAACACAGGTGAGTTCACACAGGAGAAAGGTTCTTTCAGTGCAGTAACTGCAGAAAATTCTTCAGCAGCAAGTCGAAACTCATTCAACACCAGGAGGTTCACACAGGAGCAAGGCCATACATGTGCAGTGAATGTGGGAAAGTGTTCAACTGCAAATACACACTGATTCTGCACCAGAGAACTCACACTGGAGAAAAGACCTATGAGTGCAGCGAATGTGGGAAGACCTTCAGCCAAAGCTCTCACCTTAATGTACACTGGCAAGTTCACACAGGGACTACAAGTGCAGGAAATGTGGGAAAGCCTTCAGTTGCATCTCTAAACTCATTCAGCACCAGAAGGTCCATTCTGGAGAAAAGCTTTATGAGTGTAGCAGGTATGGGAAGGCCAAAGGCCAAACCTTACTCAGCACTGGAAGATTCACATGGGAGCAAGGGCTTATGTTTGCCGTGACTGCTGGAAGAGTTCAACTGCAAATGCATGCTTGTTCTCCACCAGAGGACTCATACTGGAGAAGAACCGTGAGAGTGCAGGGAACGTGGGAGATCTCTTAGCCAATGCTCCCAACTTACTGTGCACTTGGAAATTCCTGGCAGTGCCTGTGAGTACAGCAGACATAGAAAAGCCTTTGTTGTTCTCTAGTAACTAAGTTGTGTCTGACTCTTGGCAACCCCATGGACCATGGAGTTTCCCAGACAAGAATATTGAAGTGGGTTGCTATATTCTCCTCCAGGGGATCTTCCCAACCCAGGGATCAAACCCATATCTACTGCATTGAAAGACAAATATACTGGAGAAGAACCGTGAGAGTGCAGGGAACGTGGGAGATCTCTTAGCCAATGCTCCCAACTTACTGTGCACTTGGAAATTCCTGGCAGTGCCTGTGAGTACAGCAGACATAGAAAAGCCTTTGTTGTTCTCTAGTAACTAAGTTGTGTCTGACTCTTGGCAACCCCATGGACCATGGAGTTTCCCAGACAAGAATATTGAAGTGGGTTGCTATATTCTCCTCCAGGGGATCTTCCCAACCCAGGGATCAAACCCATATCTACTGCATTGAAAGACAAATTCTTTACCACTGAGCCACCATGGAAGCAGGAAAGCCTTTTCCCAAAGGCCAAAGTTGGACCATAAAGACTCTTGAGTGCCAAAGAATTATTGCTTTCAAACTGCAGTGCTGGAGAAGACTCTTGAGAGTCTGGACTGCAAGGAGCTCAAACCAGTCGATCTGAAAGGAAATCAATCTTGAATATTTATTGAAAAGACATACTGAAGCTGAAACTCCAATATTTTGGTAACCTGATGTGAAGAGCCGACTCATTGATAAAGATCCTGATTCTGGGAAAGATTGAGAGCAAGAGGAGAAGAGGGTGGAAGAGGACGAGACGGTTGGATGACATCACGAACTCAGTTCAGTTCAGTTCAGTAGCTCAGTGGTGTCCCACTCTTTGTGACCCCATGTATTGCAGCACGCCAGGCCTCCCTGTTCATGACCATCTCCCGGAGTTCCCTCAGACTCACATCCATCGAGTCTGTGATACCATCCAGCCATTTCATCATCTGTCCTCCTCTTCTCTTCCTGCCCCCAATCCCTACCAGCATCAGAGTCTTTTCCAATGAGTCAACTCTTCGCATCAGGTGGCCAAAGTACTGGAGTTTCAGCTTTAGCATCAGTCCTTCCAAAGAACACCCAGGACTGATCTCCTTCAGAATGGACTGGTTGGATCTCCTTGTAGTCCAAGGGACTCTCAAGAGTCTTCTCCAACATCACACTTCAAAAACATCAATTCTTCAGCACTCAGCCTTCTTCACAGTCCAACTCTCACCCATACATGACCACAGGAAAAACCATAGCCTTGACTAGATGGACCTTAGTTGGCAAAGTAATGTCTCTGCTTTTGAATATGCTATCTAGGTTGGTCATAACTTTTCTTCCAAGGAGTAAGCATCTTCTAATTTCATGGCTGCAGTCACT
>SJYC01056605.1:0-34901 GCA_006408675.1 Madoqua kirkii
AACCATAGCCTTGACTAGGCGGACCTTTGTTGGCAAAGTTATGTCTCAGCTTTTTAATATGCTGTCTAGGTTGTTCCTAACTGTCCTTCCAAGGAGTGTCTTTTAATTTCATGGCTGCAATCACCATCTGCAGTGATTTTGGAGCCCCAAAAATAAAGTCTGACACTGTTTCCACTGTTTCCTCATCTATTTCCCATGAGGTGATGGGACCAGATGCCATGATCTTCGTTTTCTGAATGTTGAGCTTTAAGCCAACTTTTTCACTCTCTTCTTTGACTTTCATCAAGAGGCTTTTTAGTTCCTCTTCACTTTCTGCCATAAGGGTGGTGTCATCTGCATATCTGAGGTTATTGATATTTCTCCCAGCAATCTTGATTCCAGCTTGTGCTTCTTCCAGCATTTCTCATGATGTACTCTGCAGAGAAATTAAATAAGCAAGGTGACAATATACAGCCTTGACGTACTCCTTTTCCTATTTGGAACCAGTACCCTGGAGTAGGAAATAGCAATCCACTCCAGGATTCTTGCCTGGAGAATCCCATGAACCAAGGAGGCTGGCAGGGTACAGTCCGTGAGGTTGCAAAGAGTCAGAAAGGACTGATTGACTGAGCACACGCATGCAATACAATCTTCTTCTTTGTGAAAACTAACCTATTCTAGTTGCCAGATTCACAACAGCAGTGCAAGACCGAAGCACAGAATGGGTAGAAGAGGAAGAGGAGAAAGAAGAGGAGCAACATATTTTCTTATGAGGGTCTCCCAGGAAGATAAATGAAGGGCTTTTCTAATGGAGAGAATCTTTTCCATAATGCAAACCACGTTCGTACTCAGTTCAGTCACTCAGTCGTGTCCGACTCTGCGACTCCATGGACCGTTGCCTACCAGGCTCCTCCATCCATGGGATTTTCCAGGCAAGAGTGCTGGAGTGGAGTGCCATTTCCTTTTCCAGGGGACCTTCTTGACCCAGGAATCAAACCTGGGTCCCCCGCATTGCAGGGAGACGCTTTACCGTCTGAGCCACCAGTACTAAGAGGCAGTAAATAGTTGGTCCCAGGCCAGTCATCCTCCAGAAATGCAGCTTTAGGTACTAAAAATATTTTTTTAAAGGAAAAGAAAAGGAGGAAAAGATTTCACTATTTTGTCTGTGTCCTTACATGTCACGGTAGCATAATAGCTTCCCTTCTGCCTTAGAGGGCCCTTGTGTGAAACCCTGGGATAAATGCACACTATGAAATTGCTTTTCAAAGTAATGCCCAGACCTTCCAGATTGGGGATGTTTATTCTAGAAGTAAAAAGGGGTTGAGGTGAGTAAATAGCTAAGACTACAGCTGGCTTCAGATACTTAAAAGACTCTAATCTGAAGATGAGTCACATATTTGAACATGCTATAGAGACAGTATGGACACGAAAGGAAGTTATGAGAGATTTCAGTGGAAAATAAGATCCAAATTTCTGCACTAGAATGTGCTAAGAAGTGGATTTACTAGTCATGGAGATTTCAGGTAGAAGACGATGCTTCCAGGCACTCAGAGTCCATTCTGTTAGCACGACTCAATGGAAATGGCCTGTTTGAATTCCAGCGAGGCTAATTACCAATTGTGAAACCTTAAGCCCCCTTCTTTTCTTCATATTTAAAGTGGGAGATACTTCCCTGGTGGTGTGTGGCTAAGATTATGTGCTACTGATGCAGGCGCCCAGGGGTTCAGTCCCTGGTCTGGGGACTAGATCCCACATGCCCCAACTGAAGATCCCACATGCTGCAACGAAGACTGCAGATCATGTGTGCTGCAAGTAAGACCTGGCCCAGCCAAATAAATAAAAATAATAAAAATACATGTATATTTTAAAAAATGAATAAGTAAATAAAAGGGGAATATTTATACCTCCTACTTAAACTGAATGAGACAATGTGCTTAGTGTACCAAGTGCAGATTCAGGAACCAAGTAGATGCTCAGTAAATAAATAATGGCCATTATGGACGTTGTAACAACAAGAAGACCGCCCAGGGACACTGATGACTTGATTGCTTGTAGAGGCCATTCAGACTCTCCATGGTTTCTCAGTCCCCCTACAGTTGATGTTGAACTAATCTGAATAGAAAGGACAGATTTATGACTATTATTTCAGACCGTTTCTTTTCTCTTGCCTTCAGGAAAAACAGAGTAATACTGTCAAAGTGCATATTCATTAAGGAAGGCCTTAATAAAACTATTACATATTTTATTTTGGTTTTCTTTTTTTGGCTAGATAACTAGGGCACTTTAATGTTTCCTGTTAGTTCCCCATGGGGAAAGCTCCAGGAAGCACGAGATGTGTCAGTATTCTAAATGATAGCATTTAAATACACACGGATGACTATATGGACTTGAATTATTACTTTTAGAGATGAGTGTAACTAGGGAAGAAATGGTGGCTTTCTTTGCCAATATTAGCATTTTCTTAAATACTGGATTTTTCCTTTCTACAACACAGAGCTGAAGCTTGCCATTTGAATGTCTGAAAGACTCCATAATATTAAAGTTTCATCTGTCACCTACTTTCCTTACTTAAAATACTTCATCAGAGACTAATTAATCAAGCTTTAGGACATCTTTCCCCTAGGAAAGTCAGTTTTGTCAGCCCAGGAAAATAGAGTGTATTTCAGTCTAAGCCTCTTGAGTTATTGCAAATAATGAATCCTTCTTGCTCTGGGAAAATCCCCACAAGCAAGCAAACACTGAGTCATAATTATGTGGTTACTGTAAACACAGACTGTACAACATTTTGAGAATATTTTTCCAAAGGTGAAAATCCCAGGGTGAGACCTGACTCACATATAAGAGCTCTTATGTTGCAACATTGGACTTGACTTTCCAATTAATTTCAAATGGTCAGAATTATTAAAGAGGTTTTCTTTTTGTGCACTTGATAATAGCTTTAAGCAGATGCCTGTAAATTTTAAAATTAGTACATTAAATAACTTTTTAATGCATTGATTTTGCCATCATGTATGATCTATTTTAAAAAGTAAGTACATCTAAAATGATTTATTTTCATAATCTTTCTTATATTTTATGCAGATTTTCTTTCAGAAAGTTATGCTTAAACTACAGCTATAAACAATTGCTACACTTTATTGAAGGACAAGAAAGCAAAATTTCAGATCCAGCTCCTGTTTAAAAAAAAAAAGTAATTGTTTTTTTAAGTAATAATTAACACTCAAGAGGGCACCATACTGTATAGATTCTATCTATTATTTCCCTTTACATTCATTTTGTGGGGGTGGGGTGAGGTCAGGGGCGGGATTTGACCATGTTGCATGGCTTATGGAATCTTAGTTCCCCAATCAGTTAAATCAGTTATTGAGGAGGGCCCCAGAGGGCCAATCAGGCCCTCGGTAGTGGAAGCTCAGAGTCCTAATCATTGGACAACCAGGAAATTCCCTACACATACAACTACTCTGTAAAGTGAAGTAAGAAAGGAAATTATATTATCACTATTTTACTTCAGGAGTTTAGGTTTTCTGCCCCACATCACTCAGCCAAGAGGTGGTAGGATATAGTCTCAGAAAAAAACACCTCGTTTTCAAGCCCTGTGCAATTTCCACTCACCATACCGATGACATTGCATGCCGATATCAAAGCCCTTTAGAACATAAATACACTCATCTTTTTACCATTCCTGCAAAGGAGGCCGGTATTCATGGGTGAACCTTTACTTACATGTGAGAACTTAAGTCCTAGATTTCACAATTCTCTCACTTTGTTGAAAACCAGTTAATCACATCTATTATAAAACTATGTGTACATATATTATTCATCCATAAATAGCCAACCAGACATCATCACAAATCATTTACCAAACAAAAGACACGCCAAATGTTGCCCAATATGAAGAATTAGAGAAGTCACAGTCCAATGCCACAGACTGTCAGCAACAGCACTAGTCAAGCTTACTAAATTTGCTACGTTATAATATCACAGCTTATTGTTTAAAGAGCAAAAGGTAACGACTTTACCTCTGGGGTCTCTACATGGAATCCAGTTTACTTCAGGGTCTGGGATATCCACCAGATAGGGATAAATGATCTCCCTTGTGAAGACCCAGCCATAAATTCCATCTTCTGGGGTCACAATGATACGTGCGCCCTGCTCAAAACAAGTAGGGTCAAAAAAAATTTCTACTGAATTCGAAACACTCACATTCTTGTGAAGTTTCAGATTTTCTTTCCAATATCCCAGCCAGTGTATCAGGGGCAATACCTGCCTGGCTGCCCGTTCAAGTGCTTTCTCCAAAACATCTATGTTCTTGTTCATCAGGAGCAAAGCTTCTTCTTTTGGTAATATAACAGCATGCTCAAACATTGCAGCAAGAAAAGTATCCAGTGCACCAACCCTCAGGACAAAGAGCACCAAAATGGCCACATATTTGGAAAATATAATATAATCATAGATAAAATTTAGTGCACTTTGTTAAACTCAGATTGTTATACTTTGTATCATGGAAGAGCTTTTATGTTAAAGACCTGCCTATCTGCTACCTCTATATATACTATCTCAGGAACAGATTATACAACAGAGTATTGAGAAAGGAGATTGTGCAAGAAGTACATAATCGGATTGACTCTAGCGCAGTGATGCTACCATTGGGCACTGTTAAGAGGTCCACCCAAATCTAAAATTGGAAGTAATGAGCCAAGCAGATGAGTCCACCCCCTTCCAAAATACATTTGGGGTTGAACTCTTTTCTTTTAATAAAATATTTTATTAAACTATTTCAATATTTTCAATCAAAATGTTTTATTAAATGGGTCAATATTTCCATTAAGAGGACCAATGTGAAATCATTGTAGTAGGAACTATCATAGCAACAATTCGTGAAAACTTACATAGTTAGCTGCTGCTGCTGCTGCTGCTAAGTCGCTTCAGTCGTGTCCGACTCTGTGCAACCCCATAGACGGCATCCCCCCAGGCTCCCCTGTCCCTGCGATTCTCCAGGCAAGAACACTGGAGTGGGTTGCCATTTCCTCCTCCAATGCATGAAAATAAAAAGTGAAAGTGAAGTCGTTCAGTTGTGTCCGACTCCTAGCGACCCCATGGACTGCAGCCTACCAGGTTCCTCCATCCATGGGATTTTCCAGGCAGGAGTACTGGAGTGGGACGGTATCAATCGACACTGTCTATGTTTTGTCTTAGATTCCGTTCGGAGTCAAAATTATCCCGAGGGTTTAATTGTCCTCTCTTATAAACGTATGTATGATTACTGACTTCAGTTACAAATACTGGTCATTGGGATTCACGAACGTGATATTCTCCGATAACCGTCTTTGGTGTCAACGGTCAAAGAGAACCTTTCGGACGGATTATCAGACTTTATAACCTTGAAATGGACTTGTGACACATTTTGTATCTATCTACTGTTATACCAGTCACTACCACTCACGGGTCGACCTACTCAGAGACTCGGAGAGACCTTGGGTTGGTTACGACACTTCAAATACACGTCTTTGGTTTCTCGATCCGAAACCCCCGTATGTTAAATAAGTAGAAATATCCTAAACGAGTGAAAAGTTCCCTCCGAGGGAAGGGATATATGAAAGATTAGAAGATCTCCAAAAAAGGAATACGAAGTAGACTACATCCCTTTGACCGTCCAAAACCTATAAACACAGAAAAAACAAAGAAACCAACGAAGTCAAGATGTTAACATTTAGGAAATTAACCTTTTTCGAAAAAAAGTAATAGTCTTATACGGAAGTAAAAGGGTCCAGGGGATGACTTAAAGACACACAGCAATACAGGACTTTATTATTATAGTTAGTCCATGTTTAAGTAAAGTCTTTTTTTATTAGCTCCTGTCATAATCTTAATGTATTCTGTCTACTTAACGAAATATTACTCTTCCTTGAATAAAAGTACAGTTCAACTTTAACATGGACGACGAAGCGAACTGGACTGAAAGACTTATCTTAGTTTTTCTTTGTTTCTTTTTCCTTTCACACTCCCTAATTCCAGGAAGTGTACCAACTTATTATTATTTTGAAATCAATAGAAACATGTTTCAGATAGTTTGTTACCAAGTATGATTAGTAATGTCTTGCCTCATATATATATGAGGAGTAGAAGTGATTATGGATACAAGTTGTTTAAACAAGCTTTGAACTTAAATATTCAAGTACCTAACTTGAATGACAGTTCAAAATTATTATGGCATTAGGTATTTAGAACCTAGAGTTATATATTAAAATAAATATAATTATTAATATTTACTTATTAATAAATATGTAAGTCACAAAACTTTAAAGTAGAGAAGGACCCCTGGAATAATGTCTCTGAGAGTTCATTGGGTCTCCCCAGGTCTTTAGTTTCAATATCCATCAAAAAACCTGCTCTTCATTTTTACTGTCAGAATCCTGATTCTGTGGCCAACTGTTAGTCTACAAGGCTCACCATCAGCCCTTCTGATTTCACTCCTACTAACCTAAACTTCCATCAATCCTGCAAACCATAAACTTTCCTTAACCCTTGCTTTTAATTAAATAAAATTCTTCCCATGTGTATATCAAATCAAGGCAGACAGTCAGAGCCTTCTCCCACTCTGTCCCATTTTATCTTTCCTGGTCTTGGCCAAAACCACTCTTCTTTTTACATTTTAATACATATACTACCACTCCTGATCCTGGATTGATTCTTCACTAACTCCTGCCCCTCCAACTCAAATTTCTCATCTCTTGCCTTTGTTGTTGTTCACTTCTCTGAACTCTGAATGCACTCGTGGTCAATAGCCACAGTGTTAGTTTCCATTCCTTATTCTATCATTTAGCCCCTACAGCAGATCCTTTTCTACTTCATACCGTTAACTTCCCTCTATGAACTGTTAACTACTGCCTCTATCTTTAGCTCAAACTTCTTTCCTGAACTCCAGGATTGTTTATCCAACTAAATAGACTTCCACAAGCTCCTACAAAGCATCAGTCCACTTGCCAGCATCTATACCTATCAATTCTGTCTCCTATCCTCTCACTATAGATGACTACTCATGCTCTTCTCTAAGTCCATTCCTGATCTTTGTCCACTAGATCCCAAATACAGTGCTTTGGAAATTCTCTCTTCGTCCCCATTATCAATTTTTCTTTGTCTATTGGTTAATTATCCTGTTGTATCCCCTACCCTAAACAAACAAACAAATAAAAAAAGACCTACCCTCTCTTGATCTGACATCACCTTCCAGTTCCTGCCTCATTTTTTGGCTCCATTGTACAAGAAAAATTTTTACATGATTGTATTCTCTATCTTAATTCCTTCCTTCCCATCAGGACTTTGCCTCTGACTTAATCACCTTGTCAAGGTCACTATTGACCTCTCCTTTACTACATCAGTTGTTCAGTTCTCATTCCCAGCTTCATTGCCATGTTGGCTACCTCATTCTTAGAACACTTTCTTCCCCAACAATCTCCTGGTTTTCCCTTCTTTTCCATCCTCCAAACCACTATCAAAGTAATTTTTTGTTGAGGTATAGTTGATTTACAATGTTGTGTTAATTACTGCTGTACTACAAAGTGATTCAGTTACATACATATATACATTCTTTTCCAGTATGCTTTATTATAGGATACTGAATATAGTTCTCTCTGCTTTACAGTAGGACTTTGTTGCTTATCCATTCTATATATAAAAGTACAAAGTAATTTTTAAAACTATTTAGTTCATCACAATACTCTAAAATACTTTGATGGGTCTTTTAGCTTCAGGATAAAGACCAGATTTCATTTATTCTTCAATGATCTGATCCTTGCCTATCTTTCTGGCCTCATATGTTTTCATTATCTCTCCTTATTCTTTCTCCTTTTACCCTCCCCTGCCTCAATATATTGGTCTCTGCTTGCAGCATGCCATTCTTCCTCGTCTCTGCTGGCATGACTAACTCTGCCTAGAATGTCATGATTGACTTACCCGGCTGGTAGCTGACAACTCTCTTGTCTCCCAAGGCAAAATTAATCCATCATTACATTCTGTACCTTTCATCATATGTGTTAAATAAGATGCTTGAATGCATGACACAGTGTGAGGTGTGAGATATATTCCACTTGCTCAATATTTGTTTATTATGATGAGTGATTAAAAATGACACTCTGTCTCCTCTTCTCGATTGATTCTTGAAGAAGTACTTTTGTTTTATTCCTCATTACCATCCAGCCCAGGATCTTCCCAGTCAGCTGTAGGAATCTAAAAAAACATTGTTGGACTTCTTAAAAGGCACAGGGAGACATCCTCAAGAAAGATCAGAGAACCTTTATTTATAATGTGAAATAATGATAAGTATTGTGAAGTCGTGAAGTCGCTCAGTTTTGTCCGACTCTTTGTGACCCCATGGACTGTAGCCCACCAGGCTCCTTCATCCATGAGGTTTTCTAGGCAAGAGTACTGGAGTGGGTTGCCATTTCCTTCTCCAATAAGTCTATATCCCCAAAGTAAAAAATCTAAGCAAAATCACAAAAACAAATGTAGGGACAAAGACTGTTGAAACTGATAATTCAGAGTCAGCTGACATTACCTTTTGATTCAGTTTATCTTTGAGAAATCACATAAGTCCCAAAAAGTATATACTCAAAGTCAAAATATGCAGCCACAAAGCCTGTGTTCTCACATAGGGGCACCCAAAGTTTATAGTTTCAGCAACCCTCCTGCAAGTGATGAACATGGCAGCTCAGAAGAAGCCAGAGGATGGGCCCGCTACTTTTTTTTTACCGAGGTTTGGGTAAGAGGCCACGAGAACATGCCTGGGACAACCACTGTATCACCACTGACTACTTCCATGTTTTGCTCTTTACTACATTATCCCAGGTGGCGTTAGTAGTTAAGAACCTACCTACCTGCCAGTGCAGGAGACTTAAAGAGACTTGGATTCAATTCCTGGGTTGGGCAGATCCCCTGGAGAAGGGCATGGCAACCTTCTCCAGTTTTCTTGCCTGAAGAATCCCATGAACAGAGGAGCCTGGTGGGCTACAGTCTGTGGGGTCGCAAAGAGTCAGACACGACTGAAGCAACTTGGCACATATGCACATTATCAATCTTACCCAAGATTTCAGGGCAGCAGGTTTGCCATGCCCACCGTATTCATCAGCAGGAAAGAAAACAAATGAATATTGTCTTATCTGCTGTATCAGACGAAATGCAACCAAGAAAACAAATCTGCACCAGTTATTTTAAGAGAATTTAATGTAGGGACTTGGTTAAACAGGTATTTGATGACTGAAGGACAAAAAAGGAACACTGGGATAACACAGGCAGTAACTACCATTCCTGGCATTCATGAACAAAAGGAAAAGGAGAGTGTAGGAGCTGGAAGCTTTCCAGGGAACCCTGTGGAGCTGAGGCTCAGAGCCCTAGGGTGGGTTGCTCTACAGCGGGTGCAATAAGCCAGCTCCTCAGGGGAAGGCCCCAACAGAGCTGGGACTCATCTCTTAAGGAGACATTGGTTGCTGCTGTTATTTTTGAAGGAGGGCAATGACATCCATTCTGGGTACGGGGAAAAAAGCAGAACTGAAAACTAGAACCAACTGGCACTGGAACAAACGACTGCGGTCAGGCGCAGCAGGCATACTGTACTCTCAAGTGGGCAAACAAGCTCCTCCACTCCTTGTCCAGCCTCTGGTGTCCCTCTAGGGCCGTCTATTGGCAGAACCTCACAGGGAGCCAGAGGGCAAAGGAGAAGTGTGTTTGCCTACCCTCAACCTCATCATCACAAAGAAGACTACAGTGGTGGGTTTGGAGCTGAGACAATAGCTGAGTCACTAGCACACTAATGTAACTGGACAGCAGACACTGTGAAAATGCATGAAGTAAACTGATGCTCACTTGCATAGATTAAACTCATAATTCCTTATGCAAAAATAAGAAATACGCAGAATACGTGTAATTTGATACAAAGTTTAAAAAGATGAAAAATAGTACTCAAATACTTTTATGCAAATGTAATCAGCTACCAAGAAGTCATAAGAACGATCAAAAATAATCTTAGGATAAAGACTTCCTTTAATAAAAACAGACAAGGAAAGGAGAAGAATGCATTTGGAAGGAAATACAAAAAGTATACACTCTGTAACATCTTATTCCATAAACTGGGCTGCTGCTGCTGCTAAGTCGCTTCAGTCGTATCCAACTCTGCTACACCATAGATGGCAGCCCACCAGGCTCCCCTGTCCCTGAGATTCTCCAGGCAAGAACACTGGAGTGGGTTGCCATTTCCTTCTCCAATGCATGGAAGTGAAAAGTGAAAGTGAAGTCGTTCAGTCGTGTCCAACTCTCAGCGACCCCATGGACTGCAGCCCACCAGGCTCCTCCACCCATGGGATTTGCCAGCCAAGAGTACTGGAGTGGGGTGCCATTGCCTTCTCCATTCCATAAACTGGGCAGATGGTACATATTCTTTCACTTAATGTCTTGTACTATCCCTTTATTTTTTCTAGTATATTTGGACTTCTTTTACATTAATAGGGTATTTAATTTATGAATAGGTTCCTAGCCATAAGGCATGAGTTATGACTGACTAGTAAGGCACACATCTACTCTCCAACTACACACTTCCTATTTTTTATTTTCATGGGTCAAAAGCATATTTATACTAGATGTCTTCCAGCAAGAGTAAATTATAAGCAATTTCTTTTACATCATGTCCAAGTGACAGTGCTCTCACTAATTCCCTGATATGTTCTATACATCTATAAGACACGTAAATCTGAGTTCATATATGGGCATATTGGGAGTATGGTCTGGCCAATGAAAGGTTTATATCTTCTACAGTAGGATCTACAGAATTATCATGTCCCAAATACAGACGGGCGTCTATTCTGTTCTTAGTAATTTAATTTTTTTTCACAGGCACATTTTATTTTTTCACATGCACATTTTATTTAGAAACTCGCTCTATCTAAAGAGCTACTCCTTCAGGTGCATTTCCCTGAATCAAGGCCAAATTAAACTATACTTGAGTTGTTTGGTAAATAAAATGTGCTTGTGAAAACCACTGATGAGATATGGATTAAAATGTTGTAATGCAAACAATTTTACATTTTAGTACTCTTAGTTTTCCCTGGGACTGGTACTATTTGTTTTTCACTTTTGCTTTCACTTTTAATGAATTCTAATATAGCTGACTACTCTAAATATGAATCGGGGAAGAACTGTCCCTTAGAATCTGTGAGGAAATCCTTGTTTATATCTTTCTCAAACCAGTGAGTTTAACTTCAGAGGCTGACTACCAGTCAACACGGAAACTTCTGAAAGTAAAATATGATTGTGCACGTATCATAAAACACACCACAAAACCACTGCATAAGTCTAACTTCCTCAAGCAAAATTGACAAATCTGAAATGTTCTATATTTTATGAAGAGATAAAAGAGCATACAGTTTTGATGATTTTGGAATATTTACATACGTGTACATTCCTCATCACTAAAAACAAACTACTCAGTGTTGAAAATAGTGTTACTACTAACAGTCATGGTCTTTGTGTTATGGTATTTGTGACTATCAAATTATACCACAGCTATTAAGTAGGACTGTTTGGAGCTATGACTACCCAAGAAACTGGACTAGGTATTAGTTTTTCTAGAATATCTCCAAACAACTTTTTTGTTAAGATACATTTAAACATTGGAGTTTATGTTCCAATGGAATTCCAATGAGTTTGTTTCCATCTGATTAGAAAGCAAATCCCCCCCCCCATCATTAGCACAGAAAACTGAATAAATTCAAATTGTCTTTAATGTCAAATGGAATTCAGTCATAAATCTCTCGGTTCCCCTCATTCCCATCATTACTGCTCTCTTCCAAGGCCATCATTACATTTAAAGTGTCCCTGAATCTCTTCTGCTCCTGCTAACACACACACAAGTAGACACAAAGTTATAATGCAAACAAAGCTGGAGCCAGGATTTGATCCTCATCTATCTGGCCCAAACATCAATTATACCATTATACTATACTGTGACATTTCAGCATAGCCAAAAAAAAAAAAAGAGGCAAAATTACTGTAGCCCTTAAAAACAATCCTTGATGAGGAAAAAATATTTGGAAATCATTGGTCTATACTAGTGAGCTAGTCATTCAATATTTCTTAGTAAATCTGAGATGAATCAGTGAATATGATAAAGCGATGTTCTACACCATCACAGTATACTGCAAGGTTATGATCATTAGTAATGTGGGTATCATCAGGTACATTGTTGCTCAGTTGCTGGTGCCTCTTGAGATGGAAAGTACGTCCTTGGTATACCACCTCCCAAAGAGTGACACTGTTAGGACAGGCTCTGATAATCCATTCTTGTTTACCAAACGCCCATCTTCTAGTACCTAAAGGAAAAGTGGGAAGAGTATAGCCAACTTAGTTAAAATATACATTACAAGCAGACTCATGATTTTGAAACCATCCTAGATATCACAGTTGAGCAAGTAGGTTACTAGGAAAGGGCCCTGGGGTTGGGGCTTGGGGAGCACGTGGGAAGGGTGGGGGACAGCTACGTTATATGGGAGGACTAGAGCCTTTTTATGAGGTTCAATAATTGAGTTTACACAATCAAATGTAACCTTTAACAGAAAGTCAGAAATCATCAGTAGCAAAAATTTATTGAGTCCAATTATATGCAGGATAACCAGGAGCCAGAAGAGTACAAATAGCACTCTTCCTTCAAGAAGCTTAAAAGTTAGTGCTAAAACTGAGCAGATTCCAAATATAAAGAGAGAAATCAGTATATTAGTATCTCAGCAAGAAACACAGGTATGTGCTTAGGAAGTCTGAAAAGGAATAGCTGAACTGGTCAACTTCCCAGAGTGGGAAACAACCTACTACAAGGAGGAGCAGTTGGAATTATAGAATTATTATTATTATAGAATTATTACTGGGTTGAATTATGGAATTATTATTGGGTTGTATTAAGGAAGACTCTGTGCCAAGTGGAAATCAAGCAGCGAGGCTCATTCTAAGACAAATGTGTGTGGCAGAGGCTGGGAGGGGTGAGGTGGGTGGCCTCCCCAGACTCACAGTATGCTAGGCAATGTGCATGTTTTCTCATTCCCATTTGGTTAGAACCAGTGAGATATTCTCCCCATTTTATAAGTAGGAAATTCAGAGGTTAACTGACTTGCACAAACTTGCATAATTAGTTTCAGAGACCAGTGCAGTGGTATATAAGCTCACAGCAGACTGTTAAATCTCCAGGAATTTTGACAGCTGGTTGTTAAGCATGGCTTTTCTTGAAAATGATCATGGTGAGAGTATTTACACCATGATAATTGGCAAATGCCACAAATCAGAACTTTGTTTTTCCCTTAGAGAGTGGCTTGTTACAATTTATAGTGCATCACTAGCTGAAGATTAGTGAAGAGAAGACTAAACCATATGGTCAAAAAGAAAAGCAAGGATTAGATATGCAAAAATTGTGAAGTCACAGAGGCTTCTCTGTAAGGGAGTAATGTATGCAAAATAATGGAACAAGAAGAAACACAAATAGACAACAGAACAAGAATAAAGAAAATGAATTTATAGGAAGAAACACAAATAGAGAGACAACAGAACAAGAAATAAAGAAAATGAATTTATCAGTTGTGGAAAGGACAATTTGGATGGGGAAAGAACTTAGAGGGTAAGAAATTAGATGCTTCATAACTAGAAGTAGAAAATAGTAAAATATACTCAAAGATAATTATTGTGGTGACACATAAACGTAAAAACACAGCTCGCTAACAAGTTGTCAGACGCACATCCTGTTGGTACTTAGTTAAGTGTTCATTGTTTCTAAATTGTTCCTTGTTTACTAAATTGTTCATTAAAGGAACAAAAATGAAATACCAGAGGTATATTTCAAATTATAGTTTGATGAAAGTTTGAAACAAGTTAACAAAAATATTTAGTTTTCATGTGACTTTTCATTAATACGGTAAAATTGTGTCTATGTTAATTTCCTTGAGATTAACTTTTCCATATCAGTGATTGTCTCTTAGGTTCTAGCTAGAACTTAGCATTTTTGCTAGTTTCCTGTTACAAATTTTCCTAACTAAATTGTATAATTAATTGACCTCCTAAGTAGTATACTCTCAATATAATTTGATCTTTTTGATTATTCTCTTACACTGGTAGTTCTTACCCACCAAAATCAAATCAGTTAAGCAACCCACCAAAATGTGGGACGATAGAAAAATACAGGTCTCAACCCCAGAGACTCTAATTTACTGATCTACAATGAGACCTGGTTTCTTCCTCCTCCAGTCTGTCTGCACATTGACCTATACTTACATGATGTTCAATACATGTGGCCTAATGCTGGCAACATTTTCCTCTAGTTGTTGATAAACAGTTAACTAGGGAAACCTTCTGAGGTAACTAACTAAAAATACATCCTGATACTTGTACAATGCTTCACTGTACCAGTGCTTTTGCATGCATTCCCAAATCAGTGAGGAAGATATTCCCCCCATTTTATAGGTAGAAAATTCAGAGGTTAACTGACTTGCACAAACTTACATAATTAGTTTCAGAGGCCAGACTTCTGATAATATACCGGAGTTAACTTCAAATAGTAAAGCAATGTTTCCCAGTTATGATCAATTACACTTCAGGCTCTTAGCTAGAACTGCTGCTAAGCTGCTAAGTCGCTTCAGTCATGTCCGACTCTGTGCGACCCCATAGACGGCAGCCCACCAGGCTCCCCCATCCCTGGGATTCTCCAGGCAAGAACACTGAAGTGGGTTGCCATTTCCTTCTCCAATGCATGAAAGTGAAAAGTGAAAGTGAAGTCGCTCAGTCGTGCTGACTCTTAGCTAGAACTAGGAGTAGGGAAAAGATAAGGAGTAAATGTGTTGAAATCTCTGCAGAAGTGATCTTCAAAGATAATGTGTGAAATATATGTTGATGGAGAGTCCATAACCAGGGAAAATGGGGAAACAGGAAAACACGGTTGGTGTGACTTTTGTAAAACTCTTGTCATCTATGGTATTAGAACTGATATCTCTAGAAACAGCAAGTTAACATGTTCTGCAAAGTTTCTAGAGAAAGAATAACTAAAAAATAAAATTCTTGATTTTTTTTTTTTTTTTTTGCATGCATTCCCAAATCAGTGAGGAAGATATTCCCCCCATTTTATAGGTAGAAAATTCAGAGGTTAACTGACTTGCACAAACTTACATAATTAGTTTCAGAGGCCAGACTTCTGATAATATACCGGAGTTAACTTCAAATAGTAAAGCAATGTTTCCCAGTTATGATCAATTACACTTCAGGCTCTTAGCTAGAACTGCTGCTAAGCTGCTAAGTCGCTTCAGTCATGTCCGACTCTGTGCGACCCCATAGACGGCAGCCCACCAGGCTCCCCCATCCCTGGGATTCTCCAGGCAAGAACACTGAAGTGGGTTGCCATTTCCTTCTCCAATGCATGAAAGTGAAAAGTGAAAGTGAAGTCGCTCAGTCGTGCTGACTCTTAGCTAGAACTAGGAGTAGGGAAAAGATAAGGAGTAAATGTGTTGAAATCTCTGCAGAAGTGATCTTCAAAGATAATGTGTGAAATATATGTTGATGGAGAGTCCATAACCAGGGAAAATGGGGAAACAGGAAAACACGGTTGGTGTGACTTTTGTAAAACTCTTGTCATCTATGGTATTAGAACTGATATCTCTAGAAACAGCAAGTTAACATGTTCTGCAAAGTTTCTAGAGAAAGAATAACTAAAAAATAAAATTCTTGATTTTTTTTTTTTTTTTTACTGTTCATTTGGTTAGTTGGTTCTTCCTTTTGTCTATCTCACATGTTTACTTATAACCTGATGAACTGTAGGGAAAGTCATGCCACAGAGAATCTACACTTATGAAATGAAAACCAGTACCCTAACTAGAAAACATCCTCCAAGGAACTGTTATACCAAAACCTTTGCTTGCCAGCAGACAAATGCCTCTTTTATAGATCTGAGGAGTCAACACACAGTATATCTCATTTCTTCTTTTTGCAAATGAGCTGGAGTAGATGAGATACGGCCCAAATGATAAACATAATGTATGTGCCTAATTTATTTATTTATTATCATTTTTGGCCATACCATGCAGCATGCAAGATCTTACTTCCCTGATCAGTGATCAAATGCATGTCCCCTTCATTGGAAGTGCAAAGTCTTAACCACTGGACTGCCAGGGAAGTCTCTGTAAGTGCTAAATTTAAAGGGTAGATACAACCCCTCCCTCTCCTCCCTCATTCTATCCAAAAATAAAGGGCCAGTGTCTAAGGACGGGAGGTAGCATGACTAATTCTGAGAATTTTGAGTTGAGATCAACAAATACTACCGAGTTAAGTGCTTAACCAGTTACTATTTTGTTCTATTCTGTCATTGTTTCCTACTGCCTGAAACCATTTGTGATGAAAAGTTTAAAATCTTCACAACTAGCACCACCCACTTCTTCAAGTATATTGATGTGGTTCAGAGTGATAGTCACATGGCATCTCAGACTTTGGAACTTTAACGTGATCCAGAAAATGCCAACAGTTTTTTATCTTTCTCCCATGGATGAGACTCTTTTGTGAGATAAATGTTCTGTCCTATTTTGGAGTAATTCCTCAAAAAGATACAAGTCTAAGAGTACATTGCAAGGGGAAAATTTTTCAAAATAGTGCCCAGAAAATTAGATTACATGCTCAGTTGAAATGGCAAAGCTTAGTTAGGTGGGATGAGTGGTGACAAAGGAGATCCAAGAGGGAGGGGATATATGTATACATATAGCTGATTCACTTCATTGTACAGCAGCAACTAACACTCCATGGTAAACTAATTATACTGTAATTAACAAAATGAATGGCAAGGCTTACAAGATACAGTGCGCACATACCACTAGGCCCCACGTCTTCCTAAGCTTACCTGAGTGAACCCTACTCTCCCTTCTTTCACTTCCTTGAATTCGCAGATAATTGCAGCTTATTGACACATGTTTGTGCCAGGCTATCTACTTTTAACTATTGGATTTCAGTTCCAGATCTCTTACTTCAGATCTGATCATGGTTTTCTGTAGTTTGCACCAAAGTTTTTATTCCAGCCTCAATGTGCTCCTGAGATTCTCTGCCTTACTGGGTTCTATGGCAGCCAAGGATTCCAGTTCTCTGAATTTCCCAGCCTTAAGGCTGCACTGTATGTTAAATTGGTGTCACAGAATTAAACATTTTTACAAATATGACATATTCTAATCTGATAATACAAGTAAACACAGATATATTATCATAAGGTCTGCAATTTTAAAGACTCCCTTGCTTGATGCTTTGGATTAATTAGCTTAGATCCTAGTTTTCTTTTGTAAAAACAAAAAAATGCAGTGAATCCGTTCTAGTTTCTGAAACTCTGTCACCAGTTGTCACAGTTCGATGAAGACATTAAATTCCAAACTTGTGGAGTGTGTGTATGTACATGTGTGATATGCACCATGTACTAAATAGCAGATATAAACCTGCAGAATCTTAATTTTAATTTGAGACCAGCTTAATTTGTAGATGAACTAGCTATGATCATTGTGGTTTATGAAATAAATATTTGATTTTCTGTTTGTCTTGACATGTTAGAAAAAAGAAATTAAAACTCTATAAGTGAATATTCTGCAATGAATGGCCCCTCATAGGCCTTAGGTATCTTATTGTATTATTCCAACAAAGTGTCATCACATAAGAATTAGTTGCTGTAAGTTACAAATATGGTCACAACCCCCACCTTTATCCATACCCTTTGCGATATGATTTCACAGCTCTTCCCATTGAGAGTTCTGCATCATTTATTTCTTCACCCTTTGAATCTACATTGGTCATGTGACTTGCTTATGGTAGATGAAACATTTGCAAATGTGGCCCAAGCAGAGACTTGAAAAGAACTTGCCTACTGTGTCTTTCTCTATTTATGCTCTTGGACTCTTTCATTTAACATGTGAACAAGCTCAGGCTTTCTGGAAGATAAGGGACCACAGAATGTGCCTCTAGTCATTCCAGCTGTTCAAGACATGGCCATCACAAACCAACCAACCCCAGCCAACTCACTTGCTAGCAGCAGATGCATGAATGAGCCCAGCCAAGATCAACTGAGCCCCTTCTAGTCCAGAAGAACAGCTTAGTTACATCCAGTTCACAGCACCAACCACAATATCAGGGCTGAAGAAATGGTTATTGTGTAAAGCCATGAAATTCTGAGGAAATTTGTTACACAGCAAAAGTAAACAGAAACTGTTTTCTTAGCCTGTTTTGTTTGACTTCAGAAAACAGATAAAATGAACAAATTCTTAAAATGCTCTTACCTCATATTTTTCAGGTGCCAGCTTGATTTTAGTAAGTAGCACTTCAGGAAAAACATACTCTGTTCCAAATGTGCCACTTAGAGAGAACATTTCAAATCTCGTCAGAGCAGTTTCTACTGACTGTCCACAAGTTGTCAGATTAGTAGATCTGCATTTCACATTGTGCATACCTGTGCAGGAGACATGCAGGTAAAATCCAACACCTTGCATCTAAGTTACTTGTACTAGAACTGTTGACTCAGTTTATAGCGAAGAAAATATTTTCTCCATTTGCTAAAGGGGTTTGGATCATACAATTACTTGATTTATTGGAAAAGCCAACCCACACGTCCTGGGCAACCAGTGGATCGAAAGAAAGAAGCCAGTTTTCATAATAGGAAAGAACAAATCCAACTCCATGTTGGATCTGGTTCTTTTACTTTAACCTTTGTATTCTATTGCTTTTGCTACAAGTTAATCACTAAATGGAGATTGGTGGGCTCAGTTACTCAGTCATGTCCCACTCTTTGTAACTCCTTGGACTGCAGCCTGCCAGGCTTCTCTGTCCATGGAATTTTCCAGGCAGGATTACTGGAGTGGGTTGCCAATTCCTCCTCCAGGAGATCTTCTTAAGTCTCTGACATCTCCTGCATTCACAGGTAGATACTTTACCACCACGTCACCTGGAAGCCCAAATGGAGGTTGTCTATAAGCTTAAATTATACATAATGAACTGTCTGAGAATCGTGCCTTTCATGTAATAAGCTAAAATACCTTTGTTTAGCTCATAGGGAATATCTAGACTAGGTCCATTTATGAATGACTACAACAAGAAAAAATTTACATTTCCCTTCCAGAGTCTGACTGGAACCAGGACTTTACCTTTTTCCCTTTCAGTATAAAAGAAACCTGACTTCTGCCTCAGGAAAGATGGTTCTTTGGGACACTAGTCCACCACCTCAGTCTGCTGGCTTTCCAAATAAGGTCACTGTTCCTTGCCATAACAACTCATATCTCAATTTATTGGTCTGCCCCACAGTGAGCAGTACAAGCTTGAATTTGGTATCAGATATAAACCATTCATCTGGCATGTCAGATGATGGCATTTGGTCAAAGAAAGTGGAACTCTTTGGGCAACAAAAGTACTAAAGTCAAAGGATGATTAGAATGTTGACCATTTCTTTCTTTCTTTTTTTTTTTTCCCATATCTGTTTCCTTAGAAGAAAGCAATGAGGTACAAAGTATAATAATAAAATACAAATGCATAGCCAACACTATATAAAAAGCTTGCACTTTAAAAATTTGTCATTGGAAAGGTAGGAAATGACTAGGACATATGGTTACAGAGCAGTTAAAATAAAAATGATATTCCTTTTTATTGTTAGTTTTAAAAGTTAAAATAAGACTTTATATTTAGATATATCAGCAAAATTACTTAAGGAAGCCACTTAAATATACAAGCTAGTTCACTAGTCAATTAGAAAATCAGGTTAATACTTTTTTAATATGTTCAAAGCAAGCAATCAGATGATAGTTAGCTCCCCTGCAAATATCATATGATTAATCCCAAAGCGTGTGTGTGTGACACTGGCAATGTGTGGAGTCAAGCCAAGAAAAAGCACTTGATTCCCTGGGACAACTATGAAAAGTTAACCCTGGAATTTACTCACACCCAAACACTCATTTTCATCTGAGTTGAGATTACCTGCCAATATTCTCTTCTCCTTCTCCCATGAAGTCCTGCAAAAGCTCCTAGAACATATGCTTCATCCCCCTCCTTTCCTAACATTCTGTAGCTTAGATGACAACAGAGCTCTTTTTGACAGACTGTAAGGTTTCCTGCACTTTCAGAGAGCTTTGTGAAGCTGAACTCATCGCGGGAAATAAATCCCCTGAAGGAATTTTTAGATCCTGGGAAAGGTGTGATGGAGGTGGCATAGGCACTCCAATTCACGGCTGGTGGGGAGGTCGAGGAGTTTCGGGGATGGGAATCCACCTCTGCAAAGAGGATCTTTCCTGAGTCTGTTTCCATATCATGATGGTAGACTTTGGGAGAGTGTGGTGCATAGATACCACTGCCTGTGAATGGAAGACAAGTCTTTTAAACACAAAAAACCAAACAAACCCAACACCCCCAGTTTCCCCATCAGAACTGAGCATATGGTCATGTCACAAGACTGGTCAAGAGACAGCACAAGGCGTTGAACACCTAGTACTTCTCCTATTCTCCACTGGAGGAGATTAAATTGTATAATCAGTAGTCTCATTCAATAAACTTTGAACATAATTTATTACCATAACATAAAATTAAGCCAAATATTAAAACCACTGAATCATTGAAGTATTTGAGATGTGCATGCTAAGTCACTACAGTCATGTCATCTGCTGTGATCTTATGGGCTATAGGCCACCAGGCTCCTCTGTCCATGGGATTCTCCAGGAAAGAATACTGCAATGGGTTGCCATTTCCTCCTCCAGGGGTTCTTCCCAACCCAGGGATAGAATTGGCATCTCCTATGTCTCCTGCATTGGCAAGCAGGTTCTTTACCACTGGCCCTTTGAGAGGTAAGGAAGGTAATAAAAAAGAACAGTCCCAAGTAATTAGCCCCCAATTAAAATAAATAAATTTTAAAAATAAATAAAACAATTGTTTTATCACGTTAAAAGAAAAAAAGAACAGTCCCTCCTATTCTCCATTGCGGTGGTTTTCAAATATTTCCAAAAATTCTTCATCATTCTTCTCTCCAATGGGTAGATCTAATTTGTTTTACCTTGAGTGTGAGCTTGACTTAGTGACATACTCCTAATGAATATAACGTGGTAGAAATGATGGCTTGTGACAAGTCATAAAAAGCTGTGCAGCTTTCCCCTATCTCGCTCCATCTTTCTCTCATTACTAGCTCTGGAGAAAGTCAACTGCTATATCACGAAGATACATCACACAGCCCTGTGGAGAGGCCCATGTGGCCAGGCTCCTCTGTCCATGGCATTCTCCAGGCAAGAGCACTGGAATGGGTTGCTATGCCCTCCTCCAGGGGATCTTCCCAACCCAGGTATCGAACCCATGTCTCTGCATTGCAGGCACATTACCACTGAGCTAGCAGGGAAGCTCTTGCTACCTACTAGCTGATGCCTTTAGTAGGTTACTTGCGTTTTTGTGTGTCTGTTTTCTAAGCCGCAAAACCAGACTGATACTACTCAGCCCACACGTAGAGTTGTCAGGATAAATGAAAAATACGAAAGTCTTAACACAGACATAGCTATTATAACCAACAGTAGCTGTTCTTTTCTTTTCTTTTTTTTTTTGTGAACGGATACAAGCTTAGTGAGAAGTCCCAACGAAGGACTAAAAAAATTACAACAGGTCATATCCAAAGCATGAGTTTCTCCCCATTTAGAAATACAATCTGCAAGCCTCATCTGGCCAGGGATTACCTGTTACTTTTTGGCTGACATTATGTATGTTTGCTGCAAGAAGATTAACTCTCATTCCCATTGCCCATGCCGACTGAAATTCAATGGCTGTCAAAAAGGGCAAAACGTTCACCCAAGCTGTGAGAAACAATATGGTGTCCACGTGGAAATCTTTCACCAGGGCCACAGCAGGATCATGGAAGAGAATGTCAAAGCATGTGAAAATGCCAAACTTTCCAAAGGCGGTGTTGAAAGTCACCAACTCTGGCTTTTCGGGGACATCAAACTGAAGCTCGTGGTAGAGGTGGTACTGTAATAAACACACAGGATAAAACCCGAAAAGCCTTATTTATTGAAGAGATGACACATGAAGACCCTCCAAGTTAGTAATTACGTGCTCAACAGTGGGAAATCTACAGAAAGTGAATGCCACTGTGATTGGAAGCTGATTTTCAAAAGGAAATATGGAGAAATATAGTTTCTCTCTGTATGTCTGTGTCTCTCTGTCTCTGTCTCTCTTGATCTCCTTTTCTTTTTCTCTCTCCCCACTCCCATCCCTCCTTACCTCCCTCCCTCTCTCAATTAGGGGCTAAATACCTCCCCATGAATTGCAAACACTATGTGCTTCTTGAAAGCTGAAGATACACATTACTTTTCTTTGAGTCCCTGATACCTAAAAATATAATTGTCATTGTTGCTTGGTCGCTGAGTTGTGTCCAATTCTTTGCAACCTCATGGACTATAGCCCACCAGGCTCTTCTGTCCATGGGATTTCCAAGAAAAGAATACTGGTGTTGGTTGTCATTTCCTTCAGGGGATCTTCCTGACCCGAGTCTCCTACTCGGCAGGTGGATTCTTTACCACTGAGTCACCAGAGAAGCAGAAATATAATAGATACACAATAAATATCTGTTAAGCAGGTGAGGGAGGCCCCACCCCTTCCAAAGTAATCTCAGGGACTGTTAACCAGTTTTGAAAATTGTTTAAACATAAATGTTTTATTTCATTCTGATTTCTTCCAAGTAAGCACAAACCTAGTTTAATTTGATAATCAGGGTCAATAGCTTAATAAAATCATTTGCAAAGCAAGAAAAGCTTAGAGTTGGAAGCAAGACTATTAAAACTTCTCTCAAAGTTTATTTACTATCAAAAAATTTTTAAATTGAAATTTACTAGCATTTTAAGAATCAATTGACAAAAGTTCTCTTATCAGAGGATATGGGTCACGAACTGTTCTGAGGTACCCCGATGGGAGAGTGAGAGCTTCTCACTTTAGGATGACTCAGGTCCTCACTAGCTGCCCACATCCTGTACACTGTGCCATTCTGCCATTTACTGGGTCTGGTTAAGTGGATTGATCAATTATGTTATCAGTTTAATTAGGTCAACACTTACAGAATAGAAGAGTAGCTGCAAAAGTAGCCTTTAAAATGACATTAACAATGCAAACACCGACTCCAAAATAACAAAAATGACATTCCTATTCCCAATTTGAGACACATTTGTGAAAACATAAATGTTTAATTACATTTGAAAACATGTTGTCAGACCCACAAGATTACATAGAAAACTCTTTGAAAGTTTTGGATCTTATTTATAAACACACAAATAAATGCATAAATAAATATAAACATATTTTTAAGGACTCATGTGAAATTTTTTTCCATAGAGGTATATGATCAAAAACATTTGAAAATCATTGATGCTATATCTTTCTTCTTGACTGAAATTTATTTTTTACCTAGGACTTCCAGGAGATAATTTTTCCACTCAGAAGATTCTGAGGTTCCAATATAAGATGATTAGAAAAAAGAATATGGGACAGGAAAAGGGACATTCACACTGACCTGCATACCTCATACTATGTAAAAGGTCAGTCTCGCTCCTTGCTCAATTTGGTACAAAATTATGACTTTAGGTTATTTTACTCAGATTTCAAAGTAAAAATTTTATAATTTGATGTTAAATCAATAAAAGGATAATTAAATCAACTGGTACAGATTCTAAAAAATAAAGATCATTTTTGTAACTTGATAGAAAGCAAAGAAATTAGCTTCTGTGAAACTAATTCATACAATATGAAAACATCTTTTATCACTTTAGTGTTAAATGGTATCCAGGTCAGGAAGCAACAGTTAGAACTGGACATGGAACAACAGACTGGTTCCAAATAGGAAAAGGAGTACGTCAAGGCTGTATATTGTCCCCCTGCTTATTTAACTTCTCTGCAGAGTACATCATGAGAAATGCTGGGCTGGATGAAGCACAAGCTGGAATCAAGATTGCCAGGAGAAATGGTCAATCACTTCAGATATGCAGATGACACCACTCTTATGGCAGAAAGTGAAGAAGAACTAAACAGTCTCTTGATTAAAGTGAAAGAGTAAAGTGAAAAAGTTGGCTGAAAGCTCAACATTCAGAAATTTAAGATCTTGGCATCTGGTCCCATCACTTCATGGCAAATAGATGGGGAAACAGTGGTTGACTTTATTTTGGGGGGCTCCAAAATCACTGCAGATGGGGACTGCAGCCATGAAATTAAAAGATGTTTACTTCTTGGAAGAAAAGTTATGGCCAACCTAGATAACATATTAAAAACCAGAGACATTACTCTGCCAACAAATGACCATCTAGTCAAGGCTATGGTTTTTCCAGTGGTCATGTATGGATGTGAGAGTTGGACTATCAAGAAAGCTGAGTGCCAAAGAGTTGATGGTTTTGAATTGTGGTGTTGTTGGAGAAGACTCTCAAGAGTCCCTTGGACTGCAAGGAGATCCAACCAGTCCATCCTAAAGGAAATCAGTCCTGACTATTCATTGGAAGAACTGATGTTGAAGCTGAAACTCTGATACTTTGGCCACCTGATCCGAAGAACTGAATCATTGGAAAAGACCCTGATGCTGGGAAAGATTGAGGGCAGGAGGAGAAGGGGACGACAGAGGATGAGATGGTTGGATGGCATCACCGACTCACTGGACATGAGTCTGAGTGAACTCCAGGAGTTGGTGATGGACAGGCAGGCCTGGCTACTGCAGTCCATGGGGTCACACAGAGTTGGACACGACTGAGCAACGGAACTGGACTGACTGGCATCCAGATGACAGTCATCTCAGTATCCTTTGTATCAATATTAAAATTATCTGTTTTATATATGCAAAAACTTGATCTTGATTCTGGACTTACAAAACCTTTCTTACAGATCTCAGTCTACAATTTAATCCACATTTCTAAAATGTCATTTTTTTTATTGCTCTCTTTTAAAAAAATATTGGTAACATCATATTGACAAACCTAGATGACAAACCTAGACTTTGTATTAAAAAGCAGAGACATCCCTTTGCTGACAAAGGTCCCTCTAGTCAAAGCTATGGTTTTTCCAGTAGTCATGTACAGATGTGAGAGTTGGACCGGAAAGAAGGCTGAGAGCCAAAGAATTGATGGTTTTGAACTGTGGTGCTGGAGAAGACTTGAGAGTCTCTTGGACTGCACGGAGATCCAACTAGTCCATTCTAAAGGAAATCAACTCTGAATACTCATTGGAAGTACTGGTGTTAAAACCGAAGCTCCAATACTTTGTCATCTGATGTAAAGAGACGAATCATTGGGAAAGGCCCTGACGCTGGAAAAGATTGAAAGCAAAAGGAGAAGAGGGTGGCAGATGATGAGACTGTTAGCACCACCGACTCAATGGACATGAATTTGAGCAAATTTCAAGCGATAGCGAAGGACAGAGAAGCCAGGCAGGGTGCAGTCTATGGAGTTTCAAAGAGTCGGACATGACTTAGCAACTGAACAACGACAATAAAACATCGTATTATAAGGAAATGAAGCTGGATCTCCTAAACATAGAATATACTCTTCTCAAAGGAGGCTCCGTTTTACACACTCACCCCCTCTTACCTTATGGTAACGCGCCACCAGCTTGCCCTCTGCATCATATACCACGTTGGTGTTGTACTGATAATGGCCATTAGAAGGACACCTGGTATCACGGGAATCACATGGCTTTTTGTCACCCATATTTGCCACGACATAGATAGAGTTGTTCTTGGCCAGGCAGCTGAGTCTTGCTTGTACTGGTGTATGACCAAATCTAAATCAAATTTTAATTAGGACATTTCATTGTCAAAGAGGGAAAGGCCAATACTGTATGATATAACTTATACATGGAACTTTTCAAAGTCAAACTTGTAGATACAGAAAATAGAACGGTGAATATCGGAGGTTAGATTGTGGGAAATTGGGGACATGTAGTTTAAGGGTACAAACTTGTGACTAATGAATAGATAAATCTCAGAGACTGAATGCATAACAGTGCTTATATTCATATCTATGCATGTATGATAAACTTTAAAGTTGCTATGAAACTAAGTCTGAATTTTCTCAAATACACACAAAAAATACTAGTTATGTGACATAATAGAGATCATATTTAGAAGTCACAAATTAAAGTTGATGAATTTTTTTCCATATTGTGTCTATTACTCCAGCAATTCACTCTCCTGTAGCAACAGTTTTCATCTCTTCAAGAGATCACTCCATCAACACACACATATACACTAGTACCTCTCGTCTGTGGAAAATAAAAACCTCTCGACCCACACATGCCCTTCTAATTTATTTTTTCCTTAGATCCCTCTTACAGCAAAACTCCCTGAAAAAGCTGGCCCTCTTCCTGGATCAGCCCATCTTCTCCCATTCCCTTTGGAAGTGCTCAGATCAGGCTTCATTGCTATCATCCCCCTGACAACTCCTACTAATGCAGGTGATGACAGCCACATCTCACCTTATCTTGTGCTACTTCTGCGTCAGCTGACGGAGTTACACTCTCCTCCTGGAAACACTTCACCCCACTTATTGGACCCCAGTCTCTCATTCTCCTACTCACTGGGTGCTTTTCTCCATCTCCTTTTCTGGTTCCTCCTCTTCTGCCCTGAGTCTAAACATTAAAGTTTGCTGTGGCTCAAGCATTAGATTTCTTCTCTTCTAACTCATTCTATAGATGAACCCATCTAGGTGTTAAATATTGTCTCTCTATTAGAGGTAAGTTTCTCTTCTGTTTCTAAGGAAGCTTTATTCTTTTATTATTTCCAACAATAATCCAGTTCCTAAAGTCTTGAATTTAAGATGTATTGGGGAGTTTGGTTCTTGGTAGTTTGGGAATAGCCAAATGAGCTCTCCTTCTGGGTTGTAGAGGCGAGGGTGTCTCAGTTTGTTAGGGGTGCAATCCAAAGCTAAATTTACTCTCTGGGTGGTGGAATGCCACTGGAACCCCCTGGAAATGGTAGCAGGGTGAGCCACTGCACCAAGGCCAGGTCTGAGGGCCATGACCTTTGGACTCTGGAGATTCCAAGCCAATGAAGTGACAAACAGCGGAATAAAAAAGAAGGGACATGATTTTTCCATTTGTGCCTTTCTTTCTAGCTGTGACTCTGTGGCCTTATGCAGCAGTTATGCAAAATAGTTTGTAATTCTTCTCTCTGGGTTTGAAATGAGTGTAAAAAGAACTATTTGCATGGCTTATTGAAAAATCTGACTACTGTGTCTTTACAATGAAAGAATAACTTTATATGATGAAATGAATGTTTTTGTTCTTACTGTAGAAATACTTTTTTTTTTCAAAGTTTGTCAATGATTAACGACATAAAAAATGTACTTGACAGGTCTCTTGTTTTACCGAGAATAAAGGAAATGGCAATCCACTCCAGGACTATTGCCTGGAAAATCCCGTGGACAGAGGAGCCTGGTAGGCTACAGTCCATGGAGTCACAAAGAGTCGGACACGACTGAGCAACTTCACAAAAGAATATGCAGACCTGTGGTTACATCTGTGAACAGATCATTCTTTGAGACATTTCTTCCTCCTCTGAGGACCAAGATTTTTGCTCTTTAACATAACTGACCAGTGTGGAGTTGGCACACCTTTGTGTGTGCTCAGATGGTCAGTTGTGTCTGACTCTTAGCCACCCCATAGACTGTAGCCTGACAGGCTCCTTCATCTATGCGGCTCTTCAAGCAAGAATACTGGAGTGGGGAGTCATTTCCTCCTCCAGGGATCTTCCCAGTTCAGGGATCGAACCCACATCTTTTACCTCTCCTGCATTGGCCAGCAGACTCTTTACCACTAGCGCCACCTGGGAAGCCCAGCATAGCTTTATTGATAAGTTATTCATATTACTTGAGAATAGTCACACTAAATGTGAAAGGAAGTGAGTGCCATGTCAGGATATCTTTTTTAAACTAAGTATGATTATCAATATGATCATAAATTAAAAATGCAACTACTATTCTTTTATAGATGATAGATATTTTATTTCCTAAAGCTTAATAGGTTTGAATATGGACTTTATTTGTAGAAAGCAAGTAAGAGGAAATCTATAAAAGCATGTCTCAAAATAATCACCTATGTATCCATCCTATAAACTACATTATGACATGTGTTTCACTGAGAGCAATGCGATTTGAAAAAAAGTGAGATTACGGGGGACCTAGATTTACTTAGATATTTATAGATGGTTCCTGATTTGAACTGCCACTGCTAAAGTATATTCATGATCTCATCAAAGAGAATCTGATAAGATTCGCTTTTGATTTTTAAAGCACAATTAAGTGTTCTGGAGCTTGCATTTAACAGGCAGTGTAAATTCAAACCCCAGATGACTTTCTCATGACTGCATTTCTGCTTCCTTACTGTAGATCTCTAGACATTTGCTGGTTACATGGGTGAATGAGTGAATGAATAAGTGAAAAGGAATGGATTGATAAGTACTCTTATCCATGTTAATAAATCTGATTTGAAAATTTTTTCCCTGATTTTCTACCTCTAACCCTGACCTTGTATTTCATGCCAGACTCAAATATATAACCGCCAGGGTTACAGCTCCACTTGGACGTCTATTAAATTAAAGCTCAAACTTCATATGCACAAAATTGATTTCTGAAGTTCCATCCCAGACTTGCTATTCCTTTAGTGCTCGTGTAACTGACCAGGAGTCTAGGGGACCTAATCAGGACAGACTCCCTCACCCCACCCTCCCTGCCATATCCTCTACCTGCGTCTTTTTTGTAGAAAAACTTTAGTCTCCTAGGCCTCCCCTGAGTCACAAAAATTTAGCTCAAGAATTAACGACTGTAAGAATGTAAAGACATAGTAACAAAAAAAAATAGCAGCTGGGCCAGGAGGACTGGTAACCATTTAAACAAAGGATCAGCCATACAGGAGCACAGAATGTTAGGTCTTCCCCTGAGGACATAAAAATCAGTGTCTGACACACATTCCTAGTTGTTTTGCAGATACAACAACCCTCACCAGATGGAAAAAGCTAACTGGCTGGAATCTGAGGATTAATGATGTTAACCCCTGTGACATCACCCTATTACCTCTCCATCAGCTAATCAGAGAATTATGCATGAGCTGATCACATACCCTGCAACTCTCTCCCTTACTTTGTCTTTAAAAACCCTTCCCTAAAATCCATCGGGAGTTTGGTTCTTTTTGAGCATTAGCCACTGGTATTCCTGGCTTGACATTAAGCTTTCCTTCACCACAACCTTGTATCAGTAGATGGGCTTTCCAGTGCCTGGACAAGAGGAACCAACTGGTTCACTAACACTCCCTATGTCCATAATTGGCAAGTTTGTGCCTCCAGCTGCTTAGGCCAAACATTTGGGAGTCACTCTTCTGTTAGTGTGTCTGGAGAATTTTGTTTTGGCTGTGAGGCACGGCTTGTGGGATCTTAGTTCCCTGCCCAAGGATTGAACCTGTCACCCTAAAGTAGAAGTTCATAGTCCTAACCGTTAGCAGTGATCGTTCGATGCTGGGCTACTTAGTTTACTTTCATTTGTTTGGTTTTTTCTTGGAGGTGGGGGGTGTTGCAAAAACCCTTATATATCTTGGCTCCTCCCTTACCTCTTTGGAATAGTCCAAAGAAGTATCTGAGTGACTGAATCCCAGGCTTAAGGCCTTGGTAAAGTCCCAAATAAAAACATAACTGTCAAATTTTAGATTGTACTTGGTTTTTTTCCCATCAACACCCCTATTATTATCTCCAAATGACATTTTACCTAATAAATGAGTTTGTTTACATCTATCTTCCCCTGCAAGAATATTCATAAGCCATGGGGAGGGCAAAGCCTTTGCTTTAATAAGTGCTATATCTCCTCTTCTTAAAATAGTATCTGGTACATAGCAGATGCTCAAAAAGTAATCGTTAAATGAATTAAATGTGACTACATTGGATGACAATGCAAACCCACTTTGTTTCAAAATTTCTTTTTTGTGGCACAGAGCTATGAAAGAGGAATAGAGGTAAATACCTCTGTTCCACCTGGAATAGACCTGTCCTCCAACCTTCACCATGTGGCTCTAACGGTAAAGAATAAGCCTGCCAATGTAAGAGACATAGGAGATGTGGATTTGATCAGGAAGATCCCCTGGAGGAGGGCATGGCAAGCCACTCCAGTAGTCTTGCCTGGAGAAGCCCATAGACAGAGAAGGTGGGCCAATGTCCATGGGCTCAGAAAGAGTTGGATACAACTGAGGCAACGTAGCATGCCAACCTTCACCAGTTTTCATAGCTACATTGGACTAGCCCACAAATTGGCAAAATATGTTGCTGTTTTTTTTTAACTAAGAAATCCATCTCACAATCCTACTGTGAGATGAAAAATAAATGGGTTGTCCCCTTCTCAAAACTTCTAGTCAGAAAGACTGTCCAGCTGTCACCCCTTTTCTTCCACAACAAACACCATGGGACGCATCAGCTCAGAACAAGAAGAACGGGAAAGTGGAGCTGCTGACTGTCATGGAAACCAATATTCTCCTGGTTGTGTGGTTATGCTCTTTAGAGCTGAGAAAAGCCATTTTCTGAAAACCCTTACATAAGCTTCAGACTTATCAGTAGTGCCTCAAAAAGCATGGTCTCCATAATCCCCAGCAAAAGCATGGCAAAGGAATGTTTAATAAACTTAATTTGAGGCACCAGAGTGAAAAACAGTATAAAAGGGTAAGAGATGGTGAGAGGATCTGAGAGTTGAGAAAAAAAGAGTATGAAGTACAGAAGTGTGCAACCTGTACCTCGATAATTCAAGCCTTAGTAGATAGTGGAAGTTACATACTAATACGCATATATATTAAATATCTTATATTGGAAAGTTCCTAAATTAATTTTTCCCAGGAAGTTTAGCTTCATGAGCCTAGAAAATTGCAAAATGTCAAAGCATAAAGTCATATGATTCAGGTCTTTCTGCATGGGAAACAGATTCTAGAGCAGAGAGACTATGAAACTGAAGTCTGGTACCATCAATAGAGACTGTCAGGGAGTGTTTAACAGGAGGATTCCTACGTGCTGTTTCTCTCAAGTCCTTTGTTTCTTTTTAAGCAGAACAGCACGCTGCTCCCAGGAACTGAGGTCATTGTATGAGACAGGCTTGAAGCTCCTTTGGTAAACATTCTCTTTACGACAAAACAGTCTCGATCCCCTTTCTTGAGATATGGATTGTCTCCTGACCTTGTGACCATTAGTAATCCCTTGTTCCATTGGTAACAGCTGCTGCACGTTTGTTTTCTGATCTTTATCATGGTCGAAAGAAACTTCTTGTACCCCAGCCTATATATACTCACAGAAAAACTATTTGCTCCATCAGAGCTTAGGTCCCCGTGTTGTTTTTGTTTCCCTCTCTGTCTCTCTCCCCAGCTAATTTTCTGGAGCATAGAAACCTGTCCTGCTCACCCTCCTGCCTGGGGTCCTAAGACCCTCTCAAGAAGGTGCCCTGTGCCTTCACCCCCTCAAGAGTGTGTCTGGTGCCTTTATGAGCAATGCAAACCCTGTGTCAAGGGCTTTATTGGTTCTCTGTGTAAACCAGGGGATATCAGCCTCTTTCCTCTCTTTCACTTTCTTATCATCAACTCCAGACCACCAGGTTCCGGTCTGTTAGAGGACCCCGACAAGAGACCTTGGAATATTTTCCAGACACAACCCACTGTCCACTTCAAAAACTAATTTGCTATTTATGTTCATGAGATTGCCTTCTCCTTAGTTTCTAATCCCAGTGATAAATATTTATATATTTCTCCAAATTTAATAAGCATCTTAGATTAGAGATAATTGTTAAATGGTATCTAAGTACAATTTTAAAAAATCAAACGATCCGGGGAGATGGTGTGGGTTGGGAGGTGGGAGGGGGCTTCGGCATTGGGAGATCATGTACACCTGTGGCTGATTCATGTCAATGTATGGCAAAACCAATACAGTATTGTAAAATAGAATAAAGTATTAAATTAAAAAAAAAAACAAGAGATCACCTTGAAATAAATAAACTTAAGCACAACAAAAAAATAAAAATAAAAAAAATAAAGTCAAACGAATGTTTATATTTATATAAAATTATACCACATACATGAACAGTTAGGATTTATCATTTTCTGTAGTAAGCATATACATTTTAGAGAATCACAGTACTTTGTACAAACAACTATGACTGGGACTTCCCTTGTGGTCCAGTGATTAAGAATTCGCCTTCCAGTGTAGGAAAGGCAAGTTCTATCACTGGTTGGGGATCTAAGGAACTAAGACTCCATGTGCTGTGGGGCAATGAAGCCCAGGCATCACAACTGGAGAAGTCTGCATACCGCAACAAAGACCCAGCATAGCCTAAATAATAAGCAAATATTTTTTTAAAAATAGGATACTTCAAATACCTGTGGGGGTCTTGACATGGAATCCAGTTCACCTGAGGATCTGGGATATTCTCCAGATAAGGGAAAATGGTTTCCCTGGTAAATTCCCATCCATAAAGTGCATCTTCTGGGGTCACAATGATCTGAGCACCCTGCTCAAAACAAGTTAAATCAAAATTATTTCTCTATGTATGTAGACAATTCAACACTCCAGTCTTCATCAGCTCTCATGCCTGTCTTATGAATTATGATTAGCAGAAATAAAAGAATACCTGCTCAGCTGCCTGCTTAATTGCCTTCTCCAGGATATCTATGTTCTTGTTCATGAGGAACAAAGCCTCATCCGGAGACACAGGTGTTTCTGTATCATCTGGCAGTATGACAGCATGTTCATACACTGCAGCTTTAAACGTATCCAAAGCGCTGACATGTAGAATTATTAGGGCAAAAACTGTCACGGAGGTTTGTAAAGAGGAAGTGATCATGGCCAAGGTATCCTGAGTTCTGCAAGTGAAAGTAACATTCATGTAGTATTTATAGAGGAAGGAACATTTATGTAACATGTGACTGCCAGCTCTTACTTTATAATCTCATGAATGTTATGCCTCATCATTTTGGAGGAAAAAAAATTTCAGTTCCATGAATACAATCAAAAAGTATTGCAAGGACTGTACAAAATGTACTATTGATAAAGCGTAATGACACATTTCAAAAGAAGAATTCAAATATAACAAAATTGTACCCTTTCGTTAATAGAAAGAAAATAGTTAATGAAATTAACTCTCATGTGAAAACAATGATACAATAAATTTCAGTTTTAAAAATTACAAAAACCAAATAATATTTTTTTCTGTTCTGTTGAAGGATCTACATTGTGTTTATTTTCAGAAGATGAAAAAATCTTTTAAAATATTTACTACTAGGAGAATGCAGTACAGGGTGATATTGGGGGAAAAATTCACCCAGATCAACACTCTGACTTACTTATTAAAGACTCCAAATTGCACTCCATAAAAACAAGATTTTGTGTCTGGTTTGCTCACTGTTGCAACCCTGTCTCTTATACACATCTCCTAAAACAATGATACAATAAATTTCAGTTTTAAAAATTACAAAAACCAAATAATATTTTTTTTCTGTTCTGTTGAAGGATCTACATTGTGTTTATTTTCAGAAGATGAAAAAATATTTTAAAATATTTACTACTAGGAGAATGCAGTACAGGGTGATATTGGGGGGAAAATTCACCCAGATCAACACTCTGACTTACTTATTAAAGACTCCGAATGTGCACTCCATAAAAACAAGATTTTGTGTCTGGTTTGCTCATTGTTGCAACCTTAGTGCCCAAAGCACTGATCCTCCAGGAGCTGGTCCCTGGTGTTTGGCCAGAAGAGAAATCAAGAACCTCTCCTTAGGGAGCCTCTGTCCTTCAGGAGCTAAGCATCCTTCCTCCCCCACTCATTTCCTTGCTTCCTTTCTCTCTTTGGAAATAGATGCAAGGAAAGGGGAAGTATCTCACTTGGGCTAGTGATTACAAAGATCACCTCTGTTGTAAACTCAGGTAAGACGGAATTTTCATTTTTTTTTTAGGGGCAAATGACCACAAAAATGAGCTTTAAAACACACATACACATACATTATGTCACCACTGATAACCTCCTTAAAGAAGTGGAAGCGTTAGTCACTCAGCCATGTCCAACTCTTTGCGACCCCATGGACTGGAGCCCACCAGGCTCCTCTGTCCATGGGATTCTCCAGACTAGAGTACTGATGTGGGTTCCCATTTCCTTCTCCAGGGGTCCTCCTGACCCAAAGATTGAATCCAGGTCTCCTGTATTGCAGGCGGAGTCTTTGCCATCTGAGCCACCAGGGAGTCTGGTCCTTCCTAGGACATCCATATCCTCCCTTCTCCAGTCCAATTCTATCACACAAGCATTTAGTACATTTTGTTTATTTGTCTGATTTTGTTTTTTAATCTGAGTCTTTCATTCAAATACTTTTAAATAGCATAAAAGAGTCCACCAGGCTCCTCTGTCCATGGGATTCTCCAGACTAGAGTACTGATGTGGGTTCCCATTTCCTTCTCCAGGGGTCCTCCTGACCCAAAGATTGAATCCAGGTCTCCTGTACTGCAGGCGGAGTCTTTGCCATCTGAGCCACCAGGGAGTCTGGTCCTTCCTAGGACATCCATATCCTCCCTTCTCCAGTCCAATTCTATCACACAAGCATTTAGTACATTTTGTTTATTTGTCTGATTTTGTTTTTTAATCTGAGTCTTTCATTCAAATACTTTTAAATAGCATAAAAGAGCAGAAACAAATAAAATTCTTAGGTGTGATCAAAAGGTTATAAACCAGGTCTGCCCAAATGTTTTGCATTGAATAGAAATGTTTAGTAAAGAAAAAACTTATTCAGTTCAGTTCAGTCACTCAGTTGTGTCCAATTCTTTGTGACTTCATGAATCGCAGCATGCCAGGCATCCCTGTCCATCACCAACTCTGGGAGTTCACTCAGACTCACGTCCATCGAGTCAGTGATGC
>SJYC01056607.1:0-20758 GCA_006408675.1 Madoqua kirkii
TTGTATCTGTTTGGGAGTTCTTGCTCCTCTGAGTCCTGAGAACAAATCAAGATAAATTCACCAGGTACAGGAATGAAAAAGTGTGAGGAGATCTTTCTTTCTTGTGCAATTATTTTTTTTTTTCCAATTAACAACATGTTTGACCTCAAGTATATTTTTTCTTTCTGAGGGTTTGCAGTGGCATGCATGTAATTAAATCTTGCAACTTCTTTACTACCAGATGGCAGTGGTACAAAATATACATCTTTGTCCTCACACTATTCGTGTTCCAGATTTGCAGGTTGGACCCAGCTCTTAGGAATGGACACATCGACAACCAGGTAACTCTGATGGTCATCAGATACATAAATAAAAGAGGCCACAGCAAACCAGCAATAGCAACAGAAAACAACAGAGGAAATGAATATAACCATTCATTTCACTTCAATTCTGAAAAGGTTTGAATGAAAAGTATTAATATGATATTTGCAAAAATTTAGTAAATAGAAATCTCAATTAAATAGAGTTGGGATATCAGAGGGGAAGCTCTCATACCCTGCAAGCATAGCAGAGCCCAATGGGGAAAAGAAAAATTCATCTTCTTTCCAGGCAAGGACTCTGCTAATGAAATCCCAAGGCCTCTTTGTTTACCAGAGCCCTTCCAACTTCCTTTTTCCCTTTATAGAAGTGTTCTCCTTCCCCTGCTGTGTGGGGAGTTGTGCATGGCTCACCATGGCTACGAACCCTGAACTGCAGTTCTCTATTGATTCCAAATAAACCCATCTTTGTTGAAGAAATATCTGGCCATCTATTTGTTTCATATCAATGTGTTCAAACAAAATATTTACCTACACTGGCTTTAATTCTCTTAAAAGAAAAAAAAAAAGCTCCTTTCAAATTCTGATTTGAAATTGATTTCATACGAACAAGAAACTGAAATCAGCCAACGACTGATTTTAGGGCTGTAATTTTTGAAACATATAACAATGTGACTGAACTGATTTGGTATTCAAACTTATCTTAAATGACAAAAACTGAAAAATATAATAATGTACTGCTTTTTGTATTTGTTGTGCTACTGTTGACCATGATCAGTAAGAAATACATTCCAGATTATTTTGGTACTGCTGATGCAACTGCACTAAACTATAAACCACAAGCTATTACTGAACATCATGTTTCTTAGATTGTCACCTATAAATAAACAGGAATTCAAAGTGGATCTGTCAATTTTCTGAAAGAAAGGTCAACTTAAGAAAACGTACAACATGGAAGTTGCCAGTTAAGTTTTCTTTTGGGGAAACTGAAGACTGCAGCCTGGGAGACTTCATTTCAAATAGCTCTGAGAAACTGCTTCAAAGAGACAGATGGAGGAAGGTCAGGATATATATGATTTTGGTGAAGGGGGAAATACATACAATCAAGCTCATATTTTTCCAGGTTTCTGCTAGTCAGGAGGAACAGTTTCCACCATGAAGGATTTTAGTGCTTTTCTAGATATGAGGAGATACAAGAATTGTCCTCATAAAATAGGCTCCTGAAAATGTCTAATGATATGAAGACCTGTCCTGCCAGTTTTTTCCCCCTGAGCACAGAGTGCCTCACTTTTGCTCTCTACACTGAACTCCTTTCAGAGGGTGTTGGAACTCAGTAGAGGTGGCAGCAAATAACTTAATCTTCATAGAGATAGAGGTTAAGTGTCCATGACAAATGCCAATTTGTAGTTGACAGAAAACAGTGCAAATATTGTAAGAGTTGCGAGTTGTTCTTAATGGAAAACTGAATATGTGAAGTTTTGTTTCATTTGTTAATACTTTAGATAACATTTTACTTTTTCTAAGTATGCTGTTTCAGAGTCTTACTCTCCTGCATGTTTATTTCATAAACTGAAGACATATGATACTGATACCAAAGGGAAAAAACCCATCATAACTAGTCTTTAGATCATTCCCCTTTGCAATGATTGTATATAAATAAAAGATACCAGCTCTTTACTTCTCACTTACTAATTGTATTTAATGAAAGTCAGTTGGCAGTTCAGTATTTGTTACCCACCTCTCTTGCCGCTAGATATGAGAAGGTATGTTTAACATATTTAAATATGGATAACTTAATAAGCAAGTAAATAGAATATTTCATTGATGTATAAAATTTAATATTTATTGTCCAAATCTAATTTCCTATATAAAATATATGGGTTATATGGGGGGGGGACTAATCATGCAATTACATTATAACCCAACAGTTGTATTCCTGGGCATTTATCCCAGAGAAGACATTTTCACACAAAAAGCTGTACATGAATGTTAATAGCAGCTTTATTTTACCTGAAAACTGAAAACAACCCAAATGCCCTTCAATGGATGAACAACCAAGCTGTAGCCCATAGCATGTAATACTGTTCAGTGAAAAATGACCACTGACATATGCAACAATGTGGATGGGTTTCGAATCTTACGCTGAAGGAAATAAAGCAATCCCAGAAGACAACATACTATATGATTTTATTTATGCAGTATTCTTGAAATGACAAAATTACAGAAATGGAGAACAGATTCGTGATTGCCAGAGATTAAGGAAGGAGTAGGTGTGAAAGAAAAGTGGCAGCTTGGGCAATCTGAAGACTGAGAATCTTTCTTTATCTTGACTCTACCAATATAACCTGGTTGTAATATTGTACTACGTTACAAGCTGTTACCATTGTGGGAAACTGGATAAAGAATAAGATGATCTCTGGGTATTATTTCTTATAACTACATGTGAATCAACAATTATCACAATTTTTTTTAAGTTTAATTTCTAAAAATCTGTGATTTTTATTTGTCCTGTTTATTTTTTCTTTGGATTAGTTAATGTCATATATGTATAGGGTGCAATGTGATCTTAACATAAAAGATACTTTTTACTTATATTCTACATTCAGCCTCATTTAAAAAAAAAGGAGTTATTTTAAACTGGGTACTTTTGTTACATGTTGTTACATTTAGAAGACCACCACTCAGTCAATAAATCATCTGCCTCAATGCAGGAGACCTGGGTTCGATTCCTGGGTCAGGAAGATCCCCTGGCGAAGGAAATGGCAATTCTGCCTGGAGAATTCCCTGGACAAAGGAGCCGGACGGACTACAGTCCATGGGGGTCGCAAGAATCGGACATGATTTAACCACTAAACCAACCAACCATAAACACAAATAAAGATTCCCCTTGATAGTTTTGACCTACTTCTTGGTTTCATTGTTCAAAGTTCTGCTATCATTTCTCATACTTCTAACCTTTCTGTCATTTATTTTAATATTTCAAAATCATAACATGAGGAAAGTGCAAAGTTGGTTTGGTACAAAATGGCTTTAAATACACCAGTACCCACAGCACGTATGGACAGAGGTGTTTGGGGAGTGGGTACAAAAACTTCTCTCGCCAGACAGCCTGGAATCTTTGCGCTGACTCTGAACTCTCCAACAGTCAGCAGCGCGCTAACGGTAATAGGCCGACAGTCCTGAGTGGCGTCTGGACGCCGGGTCGGGGCGGTGCGAGCTGCGCGCCACTGCCCTGCTTTGAGCCGCTGACAGATCCCGGCGGTGCTTTAATAGCGGCCCTACGTGGCAGAATTGGGAACTGCAGGCACTCGGCGGCATCCTTGACCCCTGCGCAGAGGAGCGGCAGCTCCGTATTTTCCTCTAGCTTTCGCCCAAGGAAGAAAAGCACTGGAACGGAGCCAGGATGCTCCGGGCCTGGCCCTTTCCGCACTGCACCTGAGTGCAGCGGGCCGAGGTCACAGTCCTAGTGCCGCTCCAGCAAGCGGGGGAGGAGTGACAGGCCATTTGTGCTTGGCTTGGCACGCCCTGGACCACCCTGTGGAGTTCTCAGGGTTAAGGGGCTTGGAGCGAGGAGGGGAATGAAGAGTTCTTTGGGCTTGGGAATCTTCAGTTTGGGGAATTAATGCCAAGCAGCCTTCAGAAATGGTCCTCAGGTCCAGTTTCTGTCCGTATTATCCAATCTGGGTATTGTGATCTCCCCCACCCCCCCTTTTAGTGGTGTGAAAACAAGGTTTAATTTGCTTCTTCAGGACCTGCTTTGCTCCCATTCTTCCCCATTTTACCAAGAGGCATTGCTGCCCACCCATACCCTCAAGCCGGATCCTAAGAGTACTCCTGAATTTCCCTCTCCTCTCTCCATATCAACAAGCCCTGTTGCTTCCACTTCCAAACACATCCTTTTCTCTCTACTTCATCACCTACTTGCTTGGTATTATTAATGACTTTCTCAAAGCTTCCAAAGATCTTCCGCTATCCCTAGTATGCAAACACAATGAGCTTCCTGAAATGTGAATCAAATTCTGGCATCCTCCATTCAAAAGCCACCCCCTCTCCACCTCTCCAAATTCCTCTGTTTACTGGTCTCCAGCCTCGTGGACCATACCCACCTTCTCTTTGACCATGTCAAGCCTTTTTGTGCAAACTGAGGAGGGCTCTCCCCTCTCAACGGCTGCCTCACTGGCATCCGTCAGATCTCAGTTGAAAAGCCCCTCCACAGACAGGCCTTATCTAAAGGAGGATCTTCACACCTAATCAACTCCAGCCAATTACTCTTTCATATCACCAGTTTTTTTCTGTCATAGATAGAGATTCTGGTACTTATTTATTGTTTACCCTTCCACTGAAATTTAAAGGCTAGACTGTTTATCTTGATCACAGCCAACTTTATAATACCAAGCACAATGTCTGCTTAGAGAAGGCAGTCAATATGTTTGAATTACCAAATAGATGAAAAACCATTTAGTCCACTAAAAATTGGAGGTGGTGGTAAATGTGGCTACTACACTATGAAAATGGATCAGGAGGTATGAGAGTTGCACAGCAGAGATTCACTCAAAACAACGACATGGACTTTACATGAAATCAGAGGAACCCCTTCCCTAACACAGAACAAAGCAAGTGTGGACTCACTTGCTCTGGAAATGGGATACATCTATTGGAAATACTTAATTTTTTAAATAATAGAACTAAAACAGAGACATTAAGAGAAATGAATAACATTAAACCAAGCATTATTTATAAATCAAGATCCTAATTCACAGTATGTTACAAAATTGGAAGTGCTAAGTAATATCATTCTTGTATCTTTCACACAAAATTTTTAGAAGAGCTGATAGCCATGATATACAATAGAGGTTTTATACCATAGGCTGGAAATTGCTTTTTGAACAAAAACAAACAAACAAACAAAAATTCAGGACACAGAGAAAGCAACTATTTTAAAAACTGATTTCACAGTAATTATTCTACATATTTTGAGTTATCTTTACATTACTTATAGGCATGTCAAATAAATTCATTTCTTTTCCTGTTAATAAAAAAGGTACATTCACAGAATCAGTGCACTCAATAAAAAGTAAACAGATGAAACAGGATACCTAGAGTCAAACAACATCTTCAAGGCCAAGTCTAGCCACTCAAAACCACAGACTTCTGTTCATTTTCAACGACTCCTCTCATATTTAAGATTTCAAATATGACTGGTTCAGTAGGCCAGTTCTTTAGGATGACAGGATGTGTAGCCCAACACAGGATTACCCAAAACTGTGTTAACATTTCCAGGATGCTGGTGTGGAGTCCACGGAGTTTTTGGGCATAAAAATTAAGAAAGTCCAACACTGATGTTCAAGGCCAGAGCATCCATCTTCCAGTCCTGTACTGGTTGAAATTCCTAAGGCTACCTTTCATCAGATAAGAGAGCAGTCCGTTCCTCCTCCGTGCCAAGGATATTTTGAAGTTCAGATCTATATTGAAGAAAAAAAGGAGCCAACCTCAATATTTCTCACCTTAAAAAAAAAAAAAAACTCAGTACCTACATCACTACCCAACTATTTCCATATATGTGTCTATCAAGTGATGAAGCACAGAATGCCCAGAAATCTTCAGACTGGAAGAAAGGGTGTAAAATACTATTTGTTTCCCACTCCCACAAGCCAAATTTTAAAGGAAGGAAAAAAGCTCGAGTTGACCATACCTCCTCCTTCTCCTGAAGTGCTCCAACAGATAAAACAAGCCCATCACTAGTCCCTTTAACACAATGAAAGATATGGTTAACATCAATTATCCAAGTCATGTTTCTCCATAAACATAAGAAAAATGAAAGGAAAAGACTAATCACTCACACTTGTCAGAGCCCAGAGACCCTGTAGAGCAGCTGCCCACTCAAAACCAATTTTCTCATAGAGAAATCCCCCCAGCGTTGGTCCTACAAAAGCACTAACAATGGAAAGAAGAAAGAGGATTAAATAGAGCCAAAAAAAGTTACTTCTTATGGGCTACATGACCTCTTCAATTCATTAGATTGAAACTACGTGTGCATGCATGCTAAGTTGCTCAGTCCTGCCCGACTCTTTGTGACCCCATGGACGTCAGGCTCCTCTGTCCATGGGACTCTCCAGGCAAGAGTACTGGAGTGGGTCGCCATGCCCTCCTCCAGGGGGTTTTCCTGACCCAGGGACCAAACTCTTGTCTTTCCTGCTTTGTAGGCAGATCCTTTACTATTAGCGCCGCCTGGAAAGCCCTTGAACAGGGCATTAGGTGTAAGAAAATAGAAAGTGAAAGTCGCTCAGACGTGTCTGACTCTTTTTGACCCCATGGACTGTATCAGTTCAGTTCAGTTCAGTCGCTCAGTTGTGTCCAACTCTTTGCGACCCCATGAATCGCAGCACCCCAGGCCTCCCTGTTCATCACCAACTCCCGGAGTTTACTCAGGCTCACGTCCATTGAGTCTGTGATGCCATCCAGCCGTCTCATCCTCGGTCGTCCCCTTCTCCTCCTGCTCCCAATCCCTGTATAGTTCATGGAATTCTCTAGGACAGAATACTGGAGTGGGTAGCCTTTCCCTTCTCCAGGGTATTTTCCCAACCCAGGGATTGAACCCAGGTCTCCCACATTGCCAGCGGATTCTTTACCAGCTAAGCCACAAGGGAAGTAAGAAAATAATTCTACCTGAAAAGGATGATGTTTGAAATGTTTAAATAATCCTAAAATTATGACTGCTTCTGAAAAGTTGGTGCCTTATATGAGAATTTTAAAAATATGGCATGCATTCAAAAGAATTTTTATTATATTCCCTCCAGGTATTTGTATTTACAATAACTCAGTACATATTGATTGATGATAGCTATACAGCTAGCATATAATTATCTCTCTGGTATAGTACAGAGTGGGCTTCCCTGGTGACTCAAAGGAAAAGAATCTGCCTGCCAATGCAGAAGACACAGTAGATGTGGGTTTGACCCCTGGGTCAGGAAGATCCCCTGGAGGAGGGCATAGCAATCCATTCCAGTATTCTTGCCTGGGAAATCCCATGGACAGAGGAGCCTGACAGGCTATAGTCCATGGGGTTGCAAAGAGTCAGACATGACTTAGCAACTGAACAACATAGCACAGTAAAAATTAGATACAAAAATGAATGAATAAATAAATACATATTTAAACCTGAGACATGCTCCTGTTAAAAGAACTCACTTAAATAAGACAAAGTATATAAGATCATTGTGGTCATCTTGTTAAAACTGTTGGTAAAACCACTGATCTTGAAGTCAGATAGCATGGGTCAAAACTGCACATTGCCCTAAGAGAATTATGCACCTTCTTGAAGTTCACTTGATCTCTGAGTGTCTGAATTTCTCCATCTGTAAAATGGGAATAGTAGTCTACAACTTACAAGGGTGAATTAAATTCCAGAGCTACTCACCCAACTGACCATGTTGCACCAAAGAGACCTGACACAAGTCCCAGGGTACTTAATCCTTCTTCAAACCCATTTTCACTGCAAAAAGAAACAAGAGTATATTCATGATTAAAAGGGAAACTTACATGAAGCAAAGGAATAGCATATGGCAGATAAACTAAACCAAACCAGGGATAATCTGGACAAACTCAACAGCAAGAACACTCCACTTCTAAAATAAAAAGTTAACCTAATTTGAAGATATTCTCCTAGTTTGGTTACTACAGGGTTTTCTAGAAATGCTTCTACTGTATATATAGGATATAATATTAAGAATCATGACCAACTTACATTACATGTTTATTAAAGTATACAATTAAGAAATCTTAAAATGAAACGAACATGTAAAGAGAACAATGGGCAACTTTCAGAAAGTACAGAAGCAGCTCCTTATTCCTATGGGGATTGGTGAATTGGCACATCAGAACCAACAGTTATTTTCCTGCTCAAGTTCACTTTGTGTTCTTCATCATCACATCTACTAAAGACGGATGGCCAAGTGACAAATGCCTGGTGTGGTATAGCACTTCATAATAATAAGGTATATTTGATCTTCTTCCCTATTCCAGCACAGAGCTAAAATTTGTGGAATTTCCTAAAAGATGAAAGCCATTTTTAAAAAGTGTCTTTTGTTGTATTAATGAGATGATTTTTGGACCAGCACCCACACTGCATGGAGAATCAATATGGATTAGAGGGTTGGAACTTTCAGCCCCACAAATCCCTTCCCCATAGGGATGGGAATGGGGCTGGAGATTAAATCAATTGCCAGTTGGTCAGTGATTTAATCAGCCATGCTTATGTAATGAAGCTTTTGTAAACATCCAAAGGGACTGAGTTCAGAATGCTCCCAGCTTGGGAAGCCAGAATGCTTCCACATGCCACAGTGCTGGGCCCAGACAGAGGCTCCACTGCATGGAACCTCACTGCCCTTTGTATCTCATCATCTGACTGTTGACAACTGAACTGGTTTCCTAAGACCTATGAGCTACTCTAGTAAATTAATCAAATCCAAGTCATGGGAACTGCTGATTTACAGCCAGTGGGTCACAAGCACAGGTAGCAACTTGTACTTGAAATTGGCTTCTGAAGCAGAGAGAGCCCTTAACCTGTGGGATCTGCTGCTGCTAAGTTGCTTCAGTCATGTCCGACTCTGTGCAACCCCATAGATGGTGGCTTACCAGGCTCCCCCATCCCTGAGATTCTCCAGGCAAGAACACTGGAGTGGGTTGCCATTTCCTTCTCCAATGCATGAAAGTGAAAGTGAAGTCGCTCAGTCGTGTCCAACTCTTAGTGACCCCATGGACTGCAGCCCGCCAGGCTCCTCCATCCATGGGATTTTCCAGGCAAGAGCACTGGAGTGGGATGCCACTGCCCTCTCTGGGGATGTGCTGCTATCTCCAGCTAAATGGTTTCAGAATTAATTGAATTGCAGGACACCCACCTGGTTTCAGAGAAGTGCTTGGTGGTGTGAGGGAGGAAAACACACACACCGGAATTGGTGCTAAAATCATTTTACTGGTCACTCTGTGTCCTTGTATGGACCTCCACTGTGAGAGGGAAATGATGCTGAAGTCTTTCCACTGTGCTTTGGCTTTATTTTAAAACTTATTGAAGTATGATTGATTTATAATGTTGTATTAATTCCTATTGTACAGCAAAGGGTTTCAGTTATGCATATACATATATATATGCTTTGACTTTTTAAAAGTATATCTGTAACAAGGTGTAAACCGAGCCAAGCTTCTATCCACAATGCATTTTACCTGTCACTGTATTAATATTACTCTATATCACCATTTATTGATATAGTTGCTTATAATATTCATAACAATATTGTGTGACATGAAATCATGATGATTTAGTAATGTAAAAAAATATCCAACATCCTATAAAACTGAGAAATTCAAGAAAGCTTGTGATGTTTACTGTTAATTACAACAGTTCAAGCAACGGAAGTAACTTACTGTGCGCAACTGAGAATCTCTGGGAAAGTTGGAATCAAGCCAATTCCAGCAGAGATACCATTTATGACTAATATCAGCACCAACAACCAGAGCTGACTGCAAAAGAGTTTTAGAGAAAAAAAAAATTAACATTGAAAGAGACAACAAAGCTTCATGCCAAAAAGGGCAGGCAAGATCTTGGGAGAAGATTACAAGATTAGTCTGATTCTTATTCCCATCTGATCTTTACATTTTGATGGAAAAAAATCAATTCATTCTGCTCTCCCAAGGTCTTTGGCCACACATGCCACATGCCTGAAGGCAACTTGCCTTATCACCATACAAAATCCTTTCAAAGTTTATTAAAATGTCAATGTTAACGTCATTCCTTCAAGTACTTAGTTTTAAAGTTCCATTGGCTGAAAGGGGCACAGAAGGGATGTGGTAACGGAAGTGACGGGAACCTGCTATTCCTTCCATGCCAGGCCCTATGCCAGTTACTTCATATCCACTGCTTTTTGAATCCTTGCAGCGACCCTGCCATGTGAGTCTGTTAAAACAATTAAGACAATCTAGGTGATAGAAGCAAACTTTACTTAACACTTCATGATGTGTATGGTCTCCTTTCAGAGGACTGCAAAATGGGATGGAAGGCAGGAAGCTTTTACAGGGTAAAGAGTAAAGAACAAGGAAGAGAAAATCCGAAAATATCTGATTGCCCAGGGCCACACAGTGTATCTTGTCTGGGGTAAGAAAGCAGAGCAGGGTTGGCGATTCGGGGGTGACTGGCTGACTGGATATACTGCTTTCTGGTCAGGAGGAGCATTTACGGGGACATAAAAGTTTTCTAAGCTTTGGTTTGCTGATATGGCACCCTGGGCTGCAGTCACTCCATCCTGAGCCTAGAAAGTTATTCCAGTGGTACTATTATCATCTGTTTTGTGTGTGTGTGTGGATAAGAAAACCCAGGCTCTTGGAAGTTAAATGAGTTACCCAAGTTCACACACCAAAGAAGGCAGAAAGTCCAAATACAAACCCAAACATGAAGGACTCTGAAATCCCTGCTTTCTTCCATGTCATGTTTTGTCCCAGAGATACCTAAAAAGCTCTAAGTAGCTCACTTTATTTTAGCAAAGAAATTATAATAAACAAGCTTTAGTAAGCAGCTACCACATATTAAGGATGACACAGCAACAACAAAAAAAATGTAGTTCCTACCTCAAGGAGCAAGAAGTAGTGAAAAAAAAAAAAAGAAAAAGCATATTCTAAGAATGATCAGCTAAAGGTAGATAACAAATGCTATTTTTAAAATAAAGTACAAATTGCAACTGAAACACAAAGGAAAAATAAGCATTTTTCTCATTTGATACAGATTTTATGCACTGATGTTTGCTTAGCCCATTGCTAGCATCCAGTAATACTGTCAGTAAAACAAATATTTCAATAAGTCCTAAATCTGATAATTATTTAAATAATAAGATTCAAAGATACTAAGCATATCAATGTTACACTAAAATTTTTAAAAATAATTCTTAAAAATATTTGGCCAAAAATTTGAAAGAAGGAAAAAAATTACCTCTTAATGTGCAAGAATGGGGAAGGTCCTAAGAGCATGTAGCAACCTGCTAAGGTTAAGTTTCCAAAAACCAGAAGCCATTTCCTTAGGTGCTGAGAAAGAAAGTCCAAAGAGACTTAGAGGTAAAAACCTCCCATAATCCAAGAATACAAAGAAATCATCAAGGAATACAAGTCATGATATTTTTAAAAAATCAATACATTGAAGAAAACAAAATTTTACATGCAAGAGAAAACAGGGTAGATGGTAAACACAAAAGCAAGTGTAATCAGTATACCTCAAGACAGGGTGTGAGCTAAGGACAAGATCCCTTGGAAAGGGAGTATATTGTACATTTTGCAAATGATGAACTGTTTCAAACATAACAATTTTAAAGAAGCGGTCACCACAAGAAACAACCAAGTAGATGCATTATCTAGAAAAATTCACATTTTAAAAAGTATCAAGCCAAATGTTTTCTTATAAACCACTGAAAAGCAGGCTAAACATTACAAGGGTACGATATCCGTTCAGTTATATATACGGCTATATCTTAAAACTAAGCTCCAAACACTTTAAGACACTTGCTTTTTGTCACCTGGATTACCAAGTAATCTCCACATAATCAGTCTTTATAAATGTATACCCACGTGCAACATAGAGGGGAAACATGAAAATGAGTGCTAGTATCACAGAAGCTTGAGACCTGGTTACTAGTACTAAGCTCTCTATACCAGTCATCTAGACTGACTCATTTAAGCCTAGTTAAAGGAGAATAAAAGAAATTTTCTTTCAGGATGGCTCTGGAATAATAATGCATATTGACATGACCAGACCTTTCACTCTGTAGAAAAATTACATTTTATCCTTTCAAGTTGGTCAAGTCATAAGTACCTTTGAGCTCTGTCTTGATCTTAATGCCAATCCATTTTTTTTTTCATCAAGGGAACTTTTTCCTTTAGAAAGTCTAACCCAGGAGTTTTTCAAGTTTTGGCATAAGCTTCCCCTTTTCCCAGCTGAAGCAATTAAAAAGTGAATCTGCTCAGGGTGATGACAAGTTGGAAGATACTGAGACCTCACATTGAAACTTCTCCATCAGCTCAAAAAAGCGAATATGTAAGAATTTAAACATTCTCACTGCTCCCCCTCCCCCACAAAGATACCTGTGAGGATGGATATATTAATTAACTAGATAGAGTGAATCCTTTCACAAAGTGTAGAGATACCAAATCACCATGATGTATACTTCAAATATTTTAAAGTTTATTTGTCAACTATACTTCAATAAAGATAACATTTTAAAAAACTTGAATATGTTCATTCTAATCAGTAGCCCTGCAGAACTCCAGAAGTACAGTTGGACAACCACAAGTCTAGACATACAAAAGTCATTCTTAAATATCAATGAGGTGTACATACTGGCATTTTATCACTGAGTAGGCCCACCAGTGGTGAAGAAATGGCATAGGATAATGCCAAACCCAGGAATACCAGTCCCACATATCCAGCTGGTAAATTAAACTGTAAAAGAAATCCCATGTTAAAGTTACATGATTAAGTCATTTTTTAAAAATAAACATCCATCTTTTCCTTCTACATCTCTTCAGCTCTTATCACCTGCCACGAGGCTATGACTAACACTTAGCATCCTTCATGATTTTTGTCTTACACTTATAAACGGATTATTTTTTCATTATGGGAGAAGAAACCTAACCAGAGATCAGAAACACAGGATGTTTATGCTTTGTTAGCATTTGATAGTAAATATTATATAATTACCCTTCTATGAACCACAGCATTTTTACATGTCAACCTGTGCTTTGCAAATGTTAGTATACACAAAAAATTACCTGGAAATCTTGTTATAAGAGGTTCGTAAACCCCAGCCCAAGAATTTCTAATTCAAAAATTCTGGGAAGAGGCCTGAGAATCTGCATGTCAAACAACAATCCCAGGTATGCTGTCCACAGACTAAACTGCATTGCTGTAAAAAGCACTGATGATAATATCTATTCTATCCATCTCAAAGGGACATTAATATCTAATTAAAGAATTAGATGGTATGACACTTTTAAAAAGGCTTTTATAATAGTAAGCTACCTCATAACTCTGTTACTGTTACCAACATGATATAAATGCCTTTATTAGTTATCTGAGTCATTCTCATTTTCCTTAATTTCCTTCAGTGCAGTTCAGTTGCTCAGTCATGTCCGACTCTTTTCGACCCCATGAAATGCAGCACACCAGGCCACCCTATCCATTACCAACATCCGGAGTTCACTCAAATTCATGTCCATCGAGTCAGTGATGCCATCCAGCCATCTCATCCTCTGTCGCCCCCTTTTCCTCCTGCCCTCAATCCCTCCCAGCACCAGAGTCTTTTCCAGTGAGTCAACTCTTCCCATGAGGTGACTAAAGTACTGCAGTTTCAGCTCTAGCATCATTTCTCCAAAGAACACCCAAGACCGATCTCCTTTAGAATGGACTGATTGGATCTCCTTGCAGTCCAAGGGACTCTCAAGAGTCTTCTCCAACACCACAGTTCAAAAGCATCAATACTTCGGTGCTCAGCCTTCTTCACAGTCCAACTCTCACATCCATACATGATCACTGGAAAAACCATAGCTTTGACTAGACGGACCTTAGTCGGCAAAGTAATGTCTCTGCTTTTGAATATGCTATCTAGGTTGGTCACAACTTTCCTTCCAAAGAGTAAGTATCTTTTAACTTCATGGCTGAAATCACCATCTGCAGTGATTTGGGGACCCCAAAAAATAAAGTCTGACATTATTTCCACTGTTTCCCCATCTATTCCCCATGAAATGATGGGACCAGATGCCATGATCTTCCTTTTCTGAATGTTGAGCTTTAAGCCAACTTTTTCACTCTCCTCTTTCACTTTCATCAAGAGGCTTTTTAGTTCCTCTTCACTTTCTGCCATAAGGGTGGTGTCATCTGCATATCTGAGAGGTGATTGATATTTTTCCTGGCAATCTTGATTCCAGCTGTGCTTCCTCCAGCCAAGCCTTTCTCATGGTGTACTCTGCATATAAGTTAAATAAGCAGGGTGACAATATACAGCCTTGACATACTCCTTCTCCTATTTGAAACCAGTCTGTTGTTCGATGTCCAGTTCTAATTGTTGCTTCCTGACCTGCATATAGGTTTCTTAAGAGACAGGTCAAGTGGTCTGGGATTCCCATCTCTTTCAGAATTTTCCACAGTTGATTATGATCCACACAGTCAAAGGCTTTGGCATAGTCAATAAAGCAGAAATAGATCTTTTTCTGGGACTCTCTTGCTTTCTTGATGATCCAGCATATGTTGGCAATTTGATCTCTGGTTCCTCTGCCTTTTCTAAAACCAGCTTGAACATCTGGAAATTCACAGTTCATGTATTGCTAAAGCCTGGCTTGGAGAATTTTGAGCATTACTTTACTAGCATGTGAGATGAATGCAATTATGAGGTAGTTTGAGCATTCTTTGGCATTGCCTTTCTTTGGGATCGGAATGAAAACTGACCTTTTCCAGTCCTGTGGCCACTGCTGAGTTTTCCAAATTTGCGGGCATATTGAGTGTAGCACTTTCACAGCATCATCTTCCAGGATATGAAATAGCTCTACTGGAATTCCATAACCTCCACTAGCTTTGTTTGTAGTGATGCTTTCTAAGGCTCACTTGACTTCACATTCCAGGATCTGGCTCTAGATGAGTGATCACACCATCATGATTATCCAGGTCATGAAGATATTTTGTACAGTTCTTCTGTGTATTCTTGCCACCTCTTCTTAATATCTTCTTCTGTTAGGTTCAGACCATTTCTGTCCTTTATCAAGACCATCTTTGCATGAAATGTTCCCTTGGTATATCTGATTTTCTTGAAGAGATCTCTAGTCTTTCCCATTCTGTTGTTTCTCTCTATTTCTTTGTACTGATCGCTGAGGAAGGCTTTCTCATCTCTTCTTGCTATTCTTTGGAACCCTGCATTCAGACGCTTATGTCTTTCCTTTTCTCCTTTGCTTTTTGCTTCTTTTCTTTTCACAGCTATTTGTAAGGCCTCCTCAGACAGCCATTTTCCTTTTTTGCATTTCTTTTCCATGGCATTGGTCTTGATCCCTGTCTCCTGTACAATGTCATGAACCTCCATTCACAGTAACTACTCTTTAACTAAGTACATGGGATCTACTTAGGTCAGTATATGTTTTAACAATTTTATGACATAATTCAAGCTAAAAATTAGCCCTTTAAAGACAGTACCAAGATATAAAAGTCAGAAATATCCTCTTCTGATTTTAAAACAGGGTGGACCCCTTCTTTCCCTAAAAGACTGGTCGACCAATGATGAGACAGTAAAAAGCCAATTAGATAAGGCAGAGGAAGGGCAACGGGAAAAAAATGCGATAGAAAAACAGGGAAGTACATTTCTAAAGATTTTTATAAGTTAGACATGAATAACCTGGCTTTATGAAAGATTGTTACAATTTTTTTCAAGGTTTGGACAGAGTTATTAAAAGGAAGAAAAATGATTCTTAAGCAGACTTGTTCTTGATAATGTGAATGGGATGTGTCATTGAAAACATAAGACATTTTTCTTATGCATTATCTCATAGATGCTCACTGCTTAATTGTGATATTATATTATTTTCCAAAACTTGGACCTGACAGTAAAATTACAGTCCCCAAGTTTACCCGTAGAATATCCCAAACTGTCGAGTGACTTGAAGGGATTGTGTTTCTGATAATGGTGCTTTCTTCATTCTAGGGCCTCAAAGTGAATATGAGCTGAAGCTAGTAGATTTCTGTCTTTATAAACACAGACTGCTGCTGCTAGGTTGCTTCAGTCGTATCCAACGCTGTGCAACCCCAGAGACGGCAGCCCACCAGGCTCTGTCGTCCCTGGGATTCTCCAGGCAAGAACACTGGAGTGGGTTCCCATTTCCTTCTCCAATGCATAAATGTGAATAGTCAAAGTGAAGTCGCTCAGCTGTGTCAGACTCTTTGCAACCCCATGGACTGCAGCCTACCAGGCTCCTCCACCCATGGGATTTTCCAGGCAAGAGTTCTGGAGTGGGGTGCCATTGCCTTCTCCATAAACACAGATTAACTCTCTAGTATATTTAACTGTCAGACTCAGTAATATACTCTATTGTATCAAACACTGGATTGAAAGGGATGCTAGTGAATCATGAGTACATTCAATTTGGCATCAAGGTCATTTCTTAATAATCTTTTTTTTTTTTTTCAAAAATATCAAAGAACAAATTGCTATGACATCAAACTTTAAAATTCAGCCATTTTCAGCGTTAAAAAAATAGAGACTCCTGGTTCCTTTCTCCCATTTCAGATCAGTACAGCTCATAGTCTTTCACATATATGCAATAGACTGAAAGCAAATAGACCCAGAGGGGATCTGTTGGAAAAGATGGACAGCTCACATTAAATGAGCTACTCAGAACCTCACATGCCTCAGTGGAATTAAAACAGAAGAAAGTATCCTTGTTCAGCAGTCAGGATGCTGCCCAAGCCAAATCTATGATGAGCAAGGCCTAGGAGAAAGAGACCAGATGAAAGGCTTCTTTCATTTACACAAATCAGACCCCTAGTTATAAGGACATCACAAAGGGAAGGTACAGGCTATCTTGATGTATAGATTTCATTTTGCCTCCTCCTTGCAGCCACACCCAGAACTTTCTAGCAAGCAGGGCCTGAGAACAAGCAATTATGTGCACCTACCACAATGGGGAGTTTTCATCACCAGGCTACTCACCTTCTCCAAAACAAAGAGGGACAGTGTAGGCTCAAGGAAGCCAAAACAGGAGCTGAATGAGGTGATGACAAAGGATAAAAAGGCAACCTTGGGTAAAGTGATGAGTTTCCAGAATGAGTATTTCCCTTTATCAGACTCTTTGGGGTAAAAATTTAAAAAGAAATTAGAGTGATTAACATTGATGAACTTAATCTTTCAGTCTATTTTCAAAAGTAAAATTGGTAACACTGTCTTTATCCAGTAATCAAAACAACCATGTCTCTGAGTTCGCCTAAAATTACACATTATCAACATTTGCATATAAGTTATTCAAACCTAGAGGCCATTTCCAGGTACTTAAGAAATAATTTCTCAGATTCAAAAAAAATCAACTGGAATCAGTGTATGAGGAGTAGAGGTCTTGGTTATAGGTCATCATCTAGAAGGCTTTCCCCAGATGGGAGAGAGAACACAGAAAGTTGCCCTTGGTGGTAGGAAAAACCAACGCTTTATCAGGCAACAATGTGTGTGTGCTGAGGAGGAATCTGAGTCAATCAAAGAACACAAGACTATTTTTTTCTGCTTACAGAAAAACGCTGAATTGAAAGGGATGTTAGTGAATCATAAGTACATTCAATTTGGCATCAAGGTCAGCTGAGGGTCAACCTCGTGTCAGTTGCTCAATCGTGTCTGACTCTTTGCAACCCCACAGACTATAGCCTGCCAAGCTCCTGTGTCCATGGGATTCTCCAGTAATATCTAAATACTGGAGTGGCTTGCCATTCCCTTCTCCAGAGGATCTTCTCAACCCAAGGATCGAACCGTGGTCTTCTGCATTGCAAGCAGATTCTTTACTGTTTGAGCTACAGGAAAGTCCTTTGAGCTATAGGGAAGCACCAACTCAGGTGCTGCCATTTCTCCAGCATTGTCCCAAGCATCAGGTATGGTTGTTCCCAAGCCTACAATCATATCCTATAACTCCCTTCTTTTTCCCCTGCTAATTTTTTGATCTCTAGCCACTCTGTAAAGCCTCGTTCTGGTCCTAAGCATCTTGCAAATTTTACCTCCACTACCATGTAATTCAGCAACCTAAACTGCGTTTCATCTTACATGGTTTATTGTTTGATGACTTTCTTATCTTCCAACTAATGTGCTCAACAAAATCTTTGCTGAGTCAGATATCATGCCAAATCACTGGGCACACAAAACCAAAGAAGATAAACTCAGATCCTGACCTCACAGAGAAGTTACCAAAAGGTGTGGTGAGAGCCAGGATGGAGGGTGTCAACTGGAGCATATGAAAGGGTTGCCTAAAAAAGAGGGAAAGCTGTTTAGGAGAGAATTTATGAAAGTAGCAATATCTAAATTACTGTCTAAAGGATGAGCTTGAGATGAACAAGCAAAGAAGGAGGAAAGAATAACCCAGGCATATTATCCAGGAATGGCTCATTGTGAGACTCAAAAGTGAGAGGAAAGTATCCTGTTTGACGAAATAAAAGAGCAAAAGTAAAGAAGGAGGGTGGACATTGGAGTGTCGGGAGGAGAGCTCATACTGCAGAAGGATGTAGTGATAAGATGATGCAGAGCTTTGTAAAGTAGGCTAAGAAGCCCAGGAAAGCACTAGGGCTTTCAAACAAGAAGTGAGAGTCAGATTTGCAGTTCAAAGAGCCACACCTGTGGTTTCCTGGGAAATAGAGACAGGAGGCGAGTTAGGAGACTGTGCAGTGAGCTAGGCCAGGAAGCTCTGGGGCCAGAGCAGCATTGACATATCCTCATTTCAACAGAACTCATTATGTAATAAATTCTTGGTGAATAATGATTCAGTAGGAAGCAAAGTACAAAAGAAGCATCAAGTGTGGTCCAGCAGGCGAGTTAGGAGACTGTGCAGTGAGCTAGGCCAGGAAGCTCTGGGGCCAGAGCAGCATTGACATATCCTCATTTCAACAGAACTCATTATGAATAAATTCTTGGTGAATAATGATTCAGTAGGAAGCAAAGTACAAAAGAAGCATCAAGTGTGGTCCAGCTATATTTGTCAGGATAAGAGGGATACAGTTAAACTGTGGTGTTGGTTTCTTAATTATTAGCCAAATAGTCAATGATGAACCAAATGTGAACCCAACCTGTTTCGCTGCTGATTTGACTTTGAAAAGGGCTAAGCCCACCATGTGGCTCATTGAGGCAGGCTAGTAGGGAGACTTGACTGGTTATGGATTTTGGATTGTGTATTACCAATGTTTAAAATAACGATGATAAAGGATCAACTTTAATCAATTACATTTATTGTGTATACAGAAGTATTACAGGTCTATGGCATAAGACAAACTATTATTAAATAAATAATCCCTTTCTCTGAATGGAAGGTGGGAAAGGGTATTATCACCATAAGAACATACAGGAATGTCCATGAAAATGAACACATTGTGAGTTTAGCTAAGCTGTTGAAGAAGCCCAAGTAATGAAAACTTAGGGTGATACCTGTTTCCAGAGACACATAGCAGAATCACCCAGGGAGCTTTTCCAGCCTCCTTAAGTAATCTCTCTGCTTCCTCCAATTCTGATACATTCTTCTTGGAGGACATGACTCCACGGTTGACAATGCCTGCCACAGGAAGCTGCTCTGAGAGGTAAGGAAGCGGAGAGGCCTTCAGGTGTGGAGGACCAGGAAAGATGTGGAGCGCTGCGGCACTCCTGCCTCAGCATTTAGATCAGTGATTGAGAGGGTTCAGGGAAACCTTCCAGAAGAGGTCATACAATCAAGTTTTGAAGGATGAGTCAGAGTTAGGTAGAGTGGAAGTGGGAGACAGTCCAGCTCATATGACTTGCCTGAGAAACCTCTAACAACAGCTTCTAGTGGCTTTCAAGGTAAAGCTCACAATTCCTGGATTCAGGCATTTTTATTAAGAGGACTGTCATCCCTACAGAGAAGGCAATGGCATCCCACTCCAGTACTCTTGCCTGGAAAATCCATGGATGGAGGAGCCTGGTGGGCTGCTTCCTCAGTGGTTCAGTGGTAAAAAAATAAATAAATAAAAATAAAAATCCCCTGGTAATGCAGGAGACTCAGAGCAATGGCATCCCACTCCAGTACTCTTGCCTGGAAAATCCATGGATGGAGGAGCCTGGTGGGCTGCTTCCTCAGTGGTTCAGTGGTAAAAAAATAAATAAATAAAAATAAAAATCCCCTGGTAATGCAGGAGACTCAGGAAATGTGGGTTCGATCCCTGGGTGGGGCAGATCCCCTGGAGGAGAGCATGACAACCCACTCCAGTATTCCTGCCTGGAGTAACCCATGGACAGGGGAGCCTGGCAGGCTACTCTCCACAGGGTCTCAAAGAGTGAGACATGACTGAAGGGACTGAGCACCACACACAGGCATCCCTAGAGGGGTGGGAGGAGGGAGACTCGAGAGGGAGGAGATCTGTGCATACTAATGACTAATTCACATTTTTGTATGGCAGAAATCAGCGCGACATACTAAAGCAATTATCCTCTAGTTAAAAACATAAATTTTTAAAAATTAAATTAAAAAGAAGGATTATCATGTACATGACTGTGTTTTTAAAATATTTCTTTAGGGACTTCCCTGGCAGTCCAACAGTTAAGATTCTGCATTACACAGCAGGGGGCATGGGTTCATCCCTGGTCCCCTGGTCAGGGAACTAAGATCCCACATGCCAAACACCATGGCCGAGGTGGGGAGGGGTGGGGGGTGCGGCACAGTACCAAAGAGGAGACTTGGCAAGCAGATATAAAGGATGA
>SJYC01056608.1:0-18769 GCA_006408675.1 Madoqua kirkii
CTGGTCAGGGAACTAAGATCCCACATGCCAAACACCATGGCCGAGGTGGGGAGGGGTGGGGGGTGCGGCACAGTACCAAAGAGGAGACTTGGCAAGCAGATATAAAGGATGAGAGACAGCAAGGGACAGAAATCTACTCTTAGTAACCCAAATCCACAGTGTTTACGGGTTTAAAAGGAAGTAAACGAGTGGAGTAGAACTTATAGAACACAGAATTCTGCCAATATCATCAAAATAAAAGGAAATTTAACTTTCCAGCTTTACCTATAAGCTTTCCTAAAACAATAATTTTTAAAGGTATTCTTTAATGGGAACACCTAAATCTACATTTATAGCTTTAACATTATCAATTGTGAGATTTAAAAATATATATATCAGTTTTTCCCATTCAATCTAAATACAAGATCCATACTTAGATAAATAGAAAGTTTGCCAAACCATTTTATTCATAAAAACATAGTGGGCCTTAGGAAGCAAAACAAAACATAGTGGGCCAAACAAAAGTTAGTGGAGGTGATGCAATTCCAGCTGAGCTATTTTAAATCCTAAAAGATGATGCTGTGAAAATGCTGCATTCAATATGCCAGCAGATATGAAAAACTCAACAGTGGCCACAGGACTGGAAAAGGTCAGTTTTCATTCCAATCCCACAGAAAGGCAATGTCAAAGAATATTCAAACTACTACACGATTACACTCATTTCACATGCTAGCAAAGTATTGTTCAAAATTCTCCAAGTCAGGTTTCAATAGTACGTGAACTGAGAAATTCCAGATGTTCAAGCTGAACTTAGAAAAGGCAGAGAAACCAGAGATCAAATGGTCAACATCTGTTGGATCATAGAAAAACAAGAGAATTCCAGAAAAAAACATCTGCTTCTGCTTCACTGACTACACTAAAGCATTTAACTGTGTGGATCACAACAAACTGTGGAAAATTATTAAAGAGAAGGGAATACCAGACCACCTTACTTGCCTCCTGAGAAATCTGTATGCAGGTCAAGAAGCAACAGTTAGAACCAGACATGGAAAAACTGACTAGTTCCAAATTGGGAAAGAAGTACATCAAGGTTGTATATTGTCACCCTCCTTATTTAACTTATATGCAGAGTACATTATACAAAATGTCAGGCTGGATGAAGCACAAGCTAGAATCAAGGTTGCATGAGAAATATCAATAACCTCAGATATACAGACGACACCACCCTAATGGCAGAAACCGAAGAGAAACTAAAGAGATTAACTTATATGCAGAGTACATTATACAAAATGTCAGGCTGGATGAAGCACAAGCTAGAATCAAGGTTGCATGAGAAATATCAATAACCTCAGATATACAGACGACACCACCCTAATGGCAGAAACCGAAGAGAAACTAAAGAGCCTCCTGATGAAAGTGAAAGAGGAGAGTTGAGAAAGCTGGCTCAAAATTCAACATTCAGAATTCAACATGGCAAATAGGTGGGCAAACAATGGAAACAGTGACAGATTTTATTTTTTAGGCTCCCAAACCACTGCAGATGGTGACTGCAGCCATGAAATTAAAAGATGCTTGCTCCTTGGAAGAAAAGCTATGACCAACCTAGATTGTGTATTAAAAAGCAGAGGCATTATTTTACTGACAAAGGTCCATATAGTCAAAGCTATGGTTTTTCCAGTAGTAATGTATGGATGTGAGAGCTAGACCATAAAGAAGGCTGAACAATGAAAAATTGATGCTTTTGAGCTGTAGTGTTGGAGAAGACTCTTGAGAGTCCCCTGGACTGCAAAGAGATCAAACCAGTCAATCTTAAAGGAAATCTATCCTGAATATTCATTCAAAGGACTGTTGTTGAAGCTGAAGCTCCAATTCTTTGGCCACCTGATTCGAAGAGCTGACTCATTTGAAAAGACTCTTATGCTGGGAAAGACTGAAGGTAGGAGGAGAAGGGGATGACAGAGGATGAAATGATTGGATGGCTTTGCTGACTCAATAGATATGAGTCTGAGCAAGCTCCGGGAGATAGCCTGACATGCTGCAATCCATGGGCTTGCAAAGAGTCAGATACGACTGAGCAAATGAACAACAACTGGAGCTTTAAGTTAAAGATGCAGGAAAATTTTAATTGAGGAATAACAGGAACAAAGAGAAGTAAGTACCAAATAACTAGGCTGACAGTGATTCGAAGGGCTTCAAAAGATACCATGTTGTGGGAGTGAGGGGCAGAGATGAGGAGAGCAGGCCAGGACTCAAAGAATTACTGATGCTAGGGCCAGTCCAGTGCTTAATCACAGAAGTTCTAAATATCACATCCCACAATTAACTAGTAAGCCATCTTTTTTCCCTATATGATGTTATTGATAAAGAGTAAACAGAACCCTTTTCCCTACTGCAAGAGAATCTGACCTGGTGTTAGTCTCTTAGTTAACAGCCAAGTGTTCACCTGTGAACCCAACAGAAGGCCAGTCCAGAGGCCTGACTACAGAAACAACCATCACTATGCACAGAAAGACGATAGGCTCTCCTCCAGCTAACTCGGTGGCTGTGTCGCAGTAGGAATCTGATAATGGTAAAATGCCAACTCCATTACTAGGCAATCTGGCTTATAATGAAAATAATCCCTGACTGGTAAATTTCACCTGTACAGAAGGAACTATAAACTAACCATCAATACTCGATGCTTTGTGCCTCCCTGAGCTTGGGGACTCTTGTACCCAGAACATGGCTCGTGGAGACCCTGGCAGCTGTGCCTATGGAGCTGTTATGGGCTAGGTTGACTCCTAAGGACATGAAGCTTTGGAGCCAAGATGATTCCCATTACTGCCTGATGTGGCTGAGAGTCCTCATACTTGAGCTGTGCTGCACACACAGCTACAAGAAACCTGCGGAAGGAAGGTCTAATTTTGTCCTCCTGTCCCAGTGCCTTGTAATGGAAAGATTCTTTACATTAAAAGATGTAAAAAATCTTTAATTTAGAATTCAGAAAGACATCTGGTGGGTACGGCATATGTTTTATGATAAGAAATTTAATATTTGCTAGTACTATAGGTCAGAAAGAATTTATGACAATTCATATAAACTAATTGTCTATCGTAACATTTCTGAAAAGAGAACTGATTCTTTTAGCATGTACTACAAATCTATTAGTGATTATATAAAATGAAAGTGTGTATATGTTAAATTGGTCTCCTACAAAGGCATAAAAATACTTAAATTTAAGATTCTTAAAATGAGCAGTAAATGAGGTCTTACCATAATTGGGTAAAATATACATGTTGAAGGGAACCATCAGCAGAACTACGCATCCCAGAAAAATGAAAGGCACCTCATAGCCAAAGGACTGATACAAAAAGCCACCCAAAGGAGGCCCCAGCACGAGTCCCAGTCCAGAGAAAGTCTCAAGGCTTCCCTAGAAATGGGAAACAAAAGAAAACTGAGTTAATATGTTTCATCTGAAAAATGAACAAAGCTTTAATGGAAAGTTCTGAAAAAAATTCTATCCACTTTACAGTTTATACACACACCACCCACACATATCCAAGATAGACCAAAAATTTAAACATACACATTGAAATGATAAAAGTACTAGGAAAATAAAATAGAGTTTTTTCCTAATCTTACAGTGAAGCAAATTTTCTAATTATGACATAAAACCTCAGAAGACACAAAAGAAGACTGCTAATTCTGGTTACATGAAAATATGAAAAACTATGGACAGCAAAAAAAAAAGACAAACGAAGAATGGGGGAAAAGTACTGACAAAAGACTAATTTCCCAAAAGTACCATGATAGCAACTATGAATAGACAAATCAGCAGTACTGTGGGAAAACGGGCAAATGTGATAGTCTGTTCAAACATAAAATAAAAACAACTCACGCTAATGTGAACTGACCACCTCTAACTTGCAGGAGAGTAAAGACCTACTCCAAACATGTTCAGCCACAAAACCTTGTTTTACAGAGCATGTCAACAGAGTAGCATCTTTCTAAATCCCTTCTGAAAAATATACTTTTTGGAAATGGAAATAGTATATCTGTTACAGTGGCCAGCATGGCCTGACAAATTGCTGTAGAACCTAAAGTGAATTTATTCAGATATATAATACATATACAGATATATGTACTTACATTAACTGTATAAATACATATGGGTATATACTTAATAAAAGTGTGGATTATTTATATTTATACAGCAAATAGTTTACCTGATGGTCAAAACTTTCAAACTGTAGTATTAATATGGCTAAATGAGGGAACGTGGTACTGAGCTGATTAGATCTGAGGTCTCTGAAAGTGAAAGAAAGAAAAGAAAGTGAAAGAAAGAAAGAAAAGAAAGTGAAGTCGCTCAGTCGTGTCCGACTGTTTGTGACCCCACGGACTGTAGCCTACCAGGCTTCTCCGTCCATGGGATTCTCCAGGCGAGAATACTGGAGTGGGTTACCATTTCCTTCTCCAGAGGATCTTCCCGACCCAGGGATCAAACCCAGGTCTCCTGCATTGGAGGAAGATGCTTTAACCTCTGAGCTACCAGGGAAGCTGAGGGTGGTGCCTATTCTCATATACAAACCAGAAGTCCTTCAGGAATGCCTGGGTCCAGAGGAGAGAAGGCAGCAGCTAAAAGCTGGGACAAGAATCTGCTATGTCACTACTACTTCGTGTCAAGGCATCTGGACAATATATGAGAATGTATGTCAATATGATGCTACCATGCTCTGAATTTTTATGGTAAAGTAAGTTGGAGAAGACTCTTGAGAGTCCCTTGGACTGCAAGGAGATCCAACCAGTCCATCGTATAGGAGACCAGTACTGAGTGTTCATTGGAAGGACTGATGCTGAGGCTGAAACGCCAATACTTTGGCCACCTCATGCAAAGAGCTGACTCACTGCAAAAGACCCTGATGCTGGGAGGGATTGGGGGCAGGAGGAGAAGGGGACAACAGAGGATGAGATGGCTGGATGGCATCACTGACTCGATGCATGTGAGTTTGGGTGAACTCTGGGAGTTGTTGATGGACAGAAAGGCCTGACATGTTGCAATTCATGGGGTTGCAAAGAGTCGGACACGACTGAGAGACTGAATTGAACTGAACTGAAGTCTGCCCTCAGACCCACTGAACAGAAGCACATATGGAATTCAAGACAATCTCTAAGATCTTTTCAATGACTCTGGGAAAAGTGGAAGCAGAACTCTAGTATAAATCTGCTTCAGGCAGCCCAGCCACAATCTAGGCTACAGAGAGATAGCAAATATTACTACGGAGGCTTTTTTTTTAGGAGGTAAAAAAGAGTATTTGGTTTTGCCCATTTAGGGGCTTGTAAGCCCAGAAAAAGCACCTAAAGAAGACTAAGGGTACATTTATTGACAGCCTACTGCTTAAAGTAGAAACTGGAGTAAAAGGTAACAAACATGGAGAGTAGAAAAAAAGCAGGTCTAGAAGAATGGGCCCCAGCTTTGGCTTGAAAGTCAAGCAAACATTTTAGCTACACTAAAAGGAAAGTAGGAAAAGTGTATAAAATACTTACCAATACTGTTGCCACATTGTTTGGAAAAGTCTGCGCAAGAATAGAAGAAGATGCAGTTATTGCTGCCTCGAAGCTTATTGCATCAGTTATTCTCAGTAGAAAACACATAGCAATAAACACTGGTCCTTCTGGAACTTGGTCCAAGAGACTAAAAAAGAATAAAGTGAAAGTGAAGTCGCTCAGTCGTGTCCAACTCTTTGCAACCCGTAGACTTTAGCCCACCAAGCTCCTCCATCCATGGGATTCTCCAGGCAAGAATACTGGAGTGGGTTGCCATTTCCTTCTCCATCTTCTCCATCTTCCCGACCCAGGCATCGAACCCAGGTCTCCCACATTGCAGCCAGACGCTTTAACTTCAGCACCACCAGGGAAGCCAAGAAAAGAATAAGACAATCCTCAAATGCCAATTGATTTTTTTAAAACTGTACTCATTGAAAACAGTAACACTTCAATCATAGTTATTAAAATAAATCACTTTAGAATATGAATTTTTAAGTGTTTCTTTGTTATATTTTTAGTAGGAGGAATTTGAGTCATAATAACAGCCTCATTGTCCTTTTCTACTGACATATTTGATGTCTTAAATAATAATACTAAATAGGCCTTTTGAAAAATGCAGAGTCAATCTAACAAGAACCTATGCAGAAAGACAGGTTTAGGTCTTCCCCAAGCAAAAAAAAAAAAAAAGCAAAATCAGGAACCTGAGAAAGACTTCTGATAACGTTATCTTAACATCTATATTCTGATCTTCTTTAGCTGATTGTTTAAACAAGAAACTCACTTTTTTGTTTAAGCCAAAAAAATTTGTGACTCAGAAAAGTGTGTTAAGTTTCTGTCACTCAAGTCACAGAAATCCTAAAGAACAGATGCAGCAGCCGACTTAATGGTGATCCCCTAGAGGATTTTTTTCTGAAGATCAATGTCATTCATTTCATTCTCCACACCATCCAACTCCCTTCACCATTATTCATATGCCAGGCATTTGATAATCAATGGTAATGATTTATTTAAAGAAACCATTAACATTTTAAACTGAAGATAAATTAGGAAATCTGTTCAAGGCTCCCAAACATATCAGAACATGACTTACCCAAAGAGAACTGTAACTGCTCCTGAGACAAACATTCCTGCTACAAACATAAATTTTGCTCCAATATGTACAAGCTATAATAAACGTCAAAGAAAAGTGGTAAATTGATGACTGTTACGTCTATATTGACATAAACAAGTCCACAGTATCAGGAAACAGAAGATTTGGGGAATATATATACAGTTAACAAAATGTAATTCTTTAATGGAATGATACATTCTTACAACATGGAAGAAGTTAAAAATCAATCACCCATAAGAATGGTACTGTCAACTGAAGCAAAGTTCATAACATAAGATGCTGGTTATTTCTGCGTCCGTGGAAATTTTAAACTTGTAAAATTAGAATAACTCGTTACACCATTTAAAAAAATTAACACTTACATATTTTCCAAATACCAAAGATGCCAGAAAGTCAAACAAAGCATAACATCCAAAGATCATACCAGTAACTGTATTGCTGGCTCCTTTCTTTTCAGCCTTTAAAAAAACAGAAAAGAAAAAGTTTGAAAGATAAATTAGCAACAGTATGGGGAAAAATGGAGCTACTAGATCAGAGGATCATCCTCCTGTAACCTTTATCTGTAAAGCAATTTCAAAGATTATTATTTCAGAATAAACAGGCCAAGAAGGGAAAGAGAACTGTAATAAAATTAGTTCTCTGACATGAAAATATTTCACTCACTTACCTTTATGATCTTGAGATAAAAAGAGCAAAACTGGAGGTATCACACTTCTTGATTTTGAAAATAGATTACAAAGGTGTAGTAATTAAAACAGTACAATACTGGCCTAAAGACAGACATACGGATCAATGGAACAGAATGGAGAGCTCAGAAATAAACCTAAACAAACACGGTCAATCCATCTTCCACGAGGGTGCCAAGGACACACAATGGGGAAGAGATACTCTCTTCAGCAAATGATGTCAGAAAAACTGGACATCCACATGCTAAAGAATGAAATTGGACCTCTATCTTATACGACTCACAAACTAAACTCAAAGCAAACTAGACTTAACCACAAAATCTGAAGCTGTTAAAACTTTTTGAAGAAAATGGCGGATGGGGGACTTCTAAAAAATTATTTTTATTGGAGTATAGTTAATTTACAATGTTGTGTTAGTTCACTGTACAGAAAAGTAAATCAGTTATACATATACACATGTCTACTCTTATTTAGATTCTTTTCCCATATAGGTTATGACATTGATCTTGGCAATGATTTCTTATATTTGACACCAAAAACTAAGCAACATGACAAATCAAACAAATGGAATTACACTGAACTAAAAATCTTCACAGCAAAGAAAACAATCAACAGAGTGCAAAGGCAATCTACAGAATGGGAGAAAGCAATTTGTAAACCATCTCCATATAAGTAGCTAATATCCAAAATATGAAAGACTCTCCTACAATTCAATAATCTGTTAATAAAAAACCACCACAAAGAACATGACGTAAAAATGAGAAAAGGATTTCAACCAACATTTCTCTAAAAAAGAGACATACAAACGGCCACCAGGTATAAGAAAAGCTGCTCAGGATCATTAATCATCAGGGAAATGCAAATTAAAATCATAATGAGATATCATCTCACAGCAGTTAGGATAGACAGCAATAATTGAAAGCACAGAAGATAACAAGTGTTGGTGAGGAGGTGAAGAAATCAGAACCCATAAACATTGTTGGCAGGAATGCAGAATGGTGCAGCCTCTATGGAAAACAATATGGAGGATCCCCAAAACATTAAAAACAGAACTACCATATAATCCAACAATCCCTCTTCTGTGTATATACTCAAAAGAATTGAGAGCAGTGTCTCAGAGATATTTGCAATCCCATGCTCACTCTGGCACTAGCTAAAATAATACAGAAACAACTAAGAAATAGCTAAGATAATATAGAAACAACCCAAATGTCCATCGACAGATGAATGGACAAAGAAAATGTGGTATATACATAACACAGAATATTATTCATCTCAAAAATAAGGAGATCTTGGCATCAGCACCAATATGGATGAATCTTGAGGAAATGATGCTAAACGAAGTAAGCCTTCATAGAAGAACAAACGCTGCATGATTCCGCTTGTACCAAGCATCTACAGTAGCCAAATTCATAAAAGCAGAGCTTAGAATGGTGGTTGTCAGGCACTTTGGGAAGGGGCCAGTGGGGAATTATAGCTCTTTGGATATAAATTTTCTGTTAAGTAAGATAAACTCATGTTCTGTTCTCACCACAAAAAGAAGAAGAAAAAAGAAAAAGTCACAAGAAAACCCAAGGGAATTTTTGGAGGCACTGAATAAGTTTAGTATTTTGATTGCAGTGATGACATCATAGATGGTGTGCATATTTCCAAACTCATCAATATACATATATTAAATAAGTATAAATTTTTGTATAAGAATTATACCTCAATAAAGTCTGCCCCCAACCAAAATAAGAATTGCTAGCTTTAGCAGGCCAAAATCAGAATTAGAGTATAAACGAAACAAAAAGCCTTGGTTGAGGAAATGTAAGCTGTGCATCTCCTGTAGAACTAAGCCAACAGTTGATCTTGAAATGCTTTTTTTTTGGTATGCTTGAGTGCATAGAAGTATACTTATTGGTCTCTGCCCCCAGTTCTTGGCACAGAACTCTGACTCTCCTTGGAACTTCCTTAGTGATAAGAGCCCTGGGAGTAATAATGTTCTAATATTTGGTCTTTGACCTTGGTTCCTGACTCCAAGTGCCTAGTCCTTTGGCGTCTCCTAGGTGACTGTTGGTGATTCCTGCTTGGGGGTTAGTCACCAGAAAGACCAAGCCATGATCAGAAGCTTAGAACTTTTGGTCCCACATCCCATTCTCCAGAGAAGGGCTGGAAACTGAGTTAATGATTGATTGTGCCTATGTGATTAAGTCCCCATAAAAATCCCTAAGGTGTGGGATTTGGGGACCTCTGGGCTCGGTGAACACATGGAGGATCTGGGAATGTGGTTCACCTGCAGCGGACATGGGGGCTGCCACATACCTCCCGCTCTGTATCTCTTCCATCTACATGCCCAGCTATACACTTTATCATATCCTTTTATAATAGTGTTAAGCAAGTGTTTCCCTGAGTTGTGGAAGCCATTCCAGCAAGTAACTAAATCCTAGCTGGAGAAGTGGGAGGGTCATTGTGTCTTGCCTAAAGTTTTAGCTATAAGTTCAAAGGACTTGCTAAGAGAAGAAACCATTCATTACTCACAAATAAATAATTTCAATTTTTATAGATTTGACTTAATTCCAACATGAAGTCATTAAAAAAAAAGAAGAAGAAGAAATAGAAACAAGAGAGAGAACTAATAGACAATACACCACCAAACTGAGCCAACAGCCTACATCCAGACTTGAACAGTGCTGGCAAGTCCCTTGTTAATAGCAATCCGGAGTCACAATGGGAAAGGATTCTGAGTGGTGTGTCCATTCTATGGGTGAGACCTCAAGTTGTGGTTAGGGGGCTCCCATTTATAATCCCAGGCCTCAAACTGATATCATCATCAGTTTGCATGCAAAGCTGCAGCTCTGGTTTTGGGGTTCTTTTTTATGTTTACACTGCAGTTTGTTTCACTTCGTGAGTCATAGGATTTTGTTAGGCCCCAGGGATTGGCCAGATCTTCAGAGGCTCAAGAACTCCAAGACCCACTCCTTTTCTTATCTAAGCACTAGCTGTGCTTGCAGGCAAGATCCGCGGTGTCCAGGCAGGTCAGAAGCAGTCAGAGGCCCACTCTCCTGCTTCTGAAGCCTGAACAAGGTTTCCTCCATTTTAATTTCCCTAACACATGGGAGGGCTTCCCAAGTGGTGCTAGTGGTAAAGAATCCACCTGCTAATGCAGGAGACAAGAGGCACAGGTTCAATCCCTGGGTTGGGAAGATCCCCTGGAGCAGGGCATGGCAACCCACTCCAGTATTCTTGCCTGGAAAATCCCATGGACAGAGGCGCCTGGCGGGCTACAGTTCATAGGGTCGCCAAGAGTTGGACATGACTGAAGAAGCTTCATACACACACACACACACACACACACACACACACACAACACATAGGAACCTGTAACTTGTAGCCAAGTTGGACAGAAGTTGGGAGTAACATGGAGACCTACTACTTGCAATTGGCATCTGAAGCAGAGGGCAGTCTTGTGGGACTGAGTCTTGTGGGGTCTGGGCTAATACAGATCAGTGTCAGAACTGAATTGAATGGTAGGACATCCAACTGGCATCACAGAGATTGCTTGGTGTGGGGAAAAGACCTACACATCTGGTGTCAAACGTGTTGTGAGTGTTGTATCAGTGTGAGCATAAAGGTGAAACACACGGGAAGAAAGTTTTCCAACTCAATATCACATTTACTTACAGGATCAAATGCCACTAAAAAACCCCCAAAAAAACCCAAACAACCACTTTACTTTGCTGGTTAAAAAAATCTAACAGAAAGTTCCTTAAGCTAGTACATGAGTCATCCCAAGGACTGTTCAGACCATTGAGTTCTCTGTTTCTGATACCAACTACAGTTCACAGAAGATAAAGCTTCCTTTCCTGACATCAATGACACAGATGAAAGAAACTCCCTCTCCTCTCAACGTGCTGCTGAAACATCTGGAGTAATTTTTTGTCCATCAATGATTCCTATGATTGTTTATAGACTACTCTATCATGGCTCCTAAATTTGCTACAGGTGGTGCTGGTGCTGGTGCTTTAATCACTAAGTTGTGTCCGACTCTTACGACCCCATGGACTGTAGCCTGCCAGGCTCCTCTATCTATGGGATTCTCCAGGCAAGAATACTGGAGTGGGTTGCCATTACATTCTCCAATTGCTATAGATGATATAGTGTTTATTCTAGAACTACTTCTTTTGACTTCAAATGCTACTATTAGTTGTGTTGTACAACTGAATAGACAAAGGTTTGAAAACCTTTCTAAAACCTTGGAATTATGGTGGATCCTTAGATCAGGTTCTAGGTATAACCATTTAAGGGGTTAAAATACGAGTTTAATTTTTTAAGATAAGACTGGCAACTTGGCAAACCATGAAGCACTAAGTCTGAAACACACATCTGTCCTCTCGGGCAGTCAGTGGTCGTTTATCCAGCACCTTCTATGCATCACACAGGAGCCAGCAGTGAATATTTATAGTTAGAAGATGTGACTTAGATTCATCCTTTGCCAGAGCTTCAGCTCTTCCACAAATCACTCTACTCTGAATACAGAAATGTGTGGGTACACACATACTCCCTTTAAAATCTGTCATCCGCAACAGTCTTAATTCTATTTATTTATCTTTACACTCTAACTACAATTTTAAGATTAAAAAATAAGTTTATCACTTCCTATAGGAAGTTATGATAATCATTCAATCTTTGTCATTAAAAAAATACATTCTTACATTGTGTTTCTAAATAAATCCTACATTTCTCAAAGCATCATACCACAGGAATCCAGATGGGTGAACTCTATCTTTTTCTAATTTTGGCCCTATTACATGGCTTGTGAAACTGCCAGACCAGGGATTGAACCTGTACTCCCTGTGGTGGAAGCACAGTCTTAACTCTTAGACCACCAGGGAGGTCCAGCTGAACTCTACTTTTCCTTGCTAAACTACAGGAAGGAAAGGCCCTCTCACCCTGGGAAGCACTTCCTACCCCTGAAGTGCAGTCCCTAAGTGCCTGGTTGTGGGAGAGAGTGGAGAAGTTGAACCTAAAGCATTCTAGAAACTGCCTGGGTGGGATTTCAGCCCATAATTTGATAAGACTCAGGATTAACCATTTCCATCACGAATCATCATACGAGATAACGGTATAGAGAAAAGAGAGCTCTCGCTATGAAAAATGTCTTCACTGGCATCCTAGGCAAAGGTTATGCTGTATGTAGACAGGAACATGGAGTCCATGTTTCTACCACACCAAGCGTCACGGGGTGCCAGGAGGCTCACTGTGTCCCTCAAACTTCTTATGCTGATGTCCTAACTCTCAGTACTTCAGCTGTTGTTGCTGTTGAGTCACTAAGTCATGTCCGACTTCTTGTGACCTCATGAACTGTAACATGCCAGGCTTTCCTGTCCTTCACTATTTTTCAGAGTTTGCTCAAACTCATGTCCATTGAAACAGTGATGCCATCCAACCATCTCATTCTCTGTCACCCTCTTCTCTTCCTGCCTTCAATCTTTCCCAGCATCAGGATCTTTTCCGATGAGTCAGTTCTTTGCATCAAGTGGCCAGAGTATTGGAGCTTCAGCTTCAGCATCAGTTCTTCCAATGAATATTCAGGATTGATCTCCTTTAGGAATGACTGGTTTGATCTCCTCACTGTCCAAGGGATTCTCAAGAGTCTTTTCCAGCACCACAGTTCAAAAGCATCAATTCTTTGACACTCAGCCTTCTTTATGGTCTGAATTTCACATCTGCACATGACTACTGGAAAAGCCATAGCTTTGACTATATGGACCTTTGTTGGCAAAGTGGTATCTCTGCTTTAAATACACTGTCTAGGTTTCTCATAGCAACTTAGAAGGTGACCTTATTTGGAGAGAAAGTCTTTGTGGGAGTAACTAGTTGAAAGAAGTCACGAAGGGTGGAGTCTAACCCAGTATTACTCGTATCTTTGTAAAAAGGGGAAGTGTCTTCAGAGAGACAAGTGTGGAGGGAAGATAATGTGAGAAGACACAAGGAGAAGTTGCCCACCTACAAGCCAGAGAGAAGCCTGGGACAGATCCTCTCCTCATAGCCCTCAGAGGAACTGACCCTACCAATGACAATGATTTTGGACTTCAGAGCTGTGAGACAATACATTTCTGTTGTCCCCAGTCTGTGGTACTTTGTTATAGCACTAGTCACATAGAACAGGTAACTCAAAGGGAAGATGTTATCAAAGGGGTCAATTAAGATGTGGAAACAAGAACTTCCCCGGTGGTCCAGTGGTTAAGACTCCATGTTCCCAATGCAAGAGGCACAGTTTCAGTCCCTGGTTGGGGAACTAAGATCCCAGTGGCTGAGATGTGGCCAAAAAAAGAGATGTAGAAAGAACACTCATAGGTCAAGTTATATCCATGTTGTTTGCTTAATAGATCTGAAAGTTATTTAGTTCTCACGTCTGGCTGAAAATATATAGTGAAGTGAAGTCACTCAGTCGTGTCCGACTCTTTGCGACCCCATGGGCAGTAGCCTGCACCAGGCTCCTCCGTCCATGGGATTTTCTAGGCAAGAGTACTGGAGTGGGCTGCCATTTCCTTCTCCAGGGAATCTTCCCAACCCAGGGATGGAACCCAGGTCTCCTGCATTGTAGACAGACGCTTTACCATCCGAGCCACCAGGAAAGTCAAAAATATACAGTAGTTACAGCAACTAACATTTATTGGCCCCTCATTATGAGCCATGCTGATCTATATGGTTTCAAACAAGTGAGGGATGTACTTTTAGCTGGCCCCTTTTTATAGATGAGGACACAGGCTTGCAAAAGTTACTTGTGTCATGATCATAGCAGTCCTACCAGTTTCCATCTTGCACAGGTTCCCACATTCTCTGTGAAAGTGGGATGGGAACTTAGCATGTTCTAGAATCACACACCACAGAATCAACTGAATACTGCTTTTGACATGCGGATCCTGCTGCATGTTAGGATGGCAAGAACAGTTGTCAAAAACAATAGTTTATTCATTATCTTCTGCCAAAGGAGGAGGGAGCCAGAAAAAGGATGAGTAGAAACATTAATTCTATACCACAAGAAGAAGACCCTCATTTTTCCTTGACCTAATTAGCTCGTTAATAAGAAGCATGATGGGGCTTCCCCAGTGGCTCAGTGGTAAAGAATCAGTCTGCCAATGCAGGAGATGAGGGTTCAATCCCCAGGTCAGGAAGATTCCCTGGAGGAGGAAATGGCAACCCACTCCAGTATTTTTGCTTGGGCAGTCCCATGGACAGAGGAGCCTGGCAGGCTACAATCCACGGGATTGCACTGAGTCGGGCACAACTTAGCAACTAAACACAAACAAAACAGGAACGAATAACAGAATACACAGGGGGAAGAGCAAGTTTTGCCACTGTGTTTGTCAACCCTAGTGCTTTTATTAAAAATGACAAAGAAGAGCCCACTCTTCATGTCTATGCCTTTTAAAGTTAGAATGCTCTCTCTCTCCTGCCTCTTGCAAGCAAAAAACTAAATCAAATGCTTAAGAAAAAAGAAAGAAAGCACATACCCACAGCCTGCTTTTCCTGTCTGTATTTCACTGCTGCTAAGTTGCTTCAGTCATGTCCGGTCCAACTCTATGCGACCCCATAGACAGCAGCCCACCAGGCTCCGCCGTTCCTGGGATACTCCAGGCAAGAATACTGGAGTGGGTTGCCATTTCCTTCTCCAGTGCATGAAAGTGAAAAGCGAAAGGGAAGTCGCTCAGTTGTGTCCAACTCCTAGCAACCCCATGGACTGTAGCCTACCACATTCCTCTGTCCACGGGATTTTCCAGACAAGAGTACTGGAATGGGGTGCCATTGCCTTCTCCACTGTATTTCACTAAGAAGAATCTAACACTAGTTACCCTCACTGGGTTCCAGCTAATCGGACATGTCCTTCTATCTAGCTGGCCACTACTCCTGTTCTTCTCTGTCTTAATTCCACAGCTTCCATTCCTCATTTTCTTTCCCCCAAATCCATATCTGTCCAGTCTAATCTGTCTTGCCCAAATATCTCTGATGACTTCTCACTGACATCTTTGACCTGCATAGAAGGACCCTTGCTTGCATTTGAGCACCAACCTGCCTTTTCAGATCCTCAGCTCCCATGGATCTTACTGCACCCAGACACAAGTCCCACCATTGTCCACGGTTCGCTAAGAACATGCTATTTACCTTGCTAATTTTGTGACTATCTCCTGTGAGTTTCTAACCTAGAGGACACTTGCCTCTCTTGTTCACCTGGGAACTAACATTTCTCAAGACCCACCTTGGCTTTACCCTGTCAAGTCCCTTTCAGTATTACTCCGTCTCTCCTTCCCTCCCACACCTGCCAGCCTCACTCATCGCAAAATCAACCAGTCCCTTCCCTGGAGTCTCCTTACACCTTGGACATCCTCTTCAAGGAGATTCAAATACTCTGCAACTTTCTTTTCATACTTTTTCCCTCCCAATGGACCGATGAGAGAGGGACATTTTCCAATTTTTTTTCCAACCCTAATACATCCAATACCTAGCACACTCTAGAGTAGAAAATGGTTAAACATCCCACTCCCATTCAGTAAACAGAACTGAACTGGGCCAGTCACTTCACTTTGAGGTCTGTTTCTTCATTTGCAATAGGATGGGATTCTGACTATCCTGCCTATCTTACAGAGTTGCTGCAGAAACCAAATGGGATAAACATGTCAGGAAGTACACTGAAAACTGAAAAGAACTTAATGGGTACAGGGTTGTACTACTGTTCTTTTAGCAGAGAAGCCATGTTTATCGTCTTTGTAGCACACAGAAGGAAGGACCACATGTTATCAAAGAAGTCAGAGGACTGGGAAGGACCCCTACATCATGAGCTGAGGCTTTCAAAGAGGGCGTGAAGCAGAACACACAGGCATATTGTCTACACCCAGCCAAGACAGCAGCATTTCCTCCATACTGCACCTCACCAACCTCCAGAGTCCAGGTGGATTCTCTAGGGGTTATTCCTTTGTGTCTGTGCCATTATCCATAGACTCGAACATCACATAAAAGCTATAATTAGAAGAGCCTAATCAATATTAATCAGAATTCCGCCTTGGCACAAATATCGCAACTAGATTCCATACAAAATTTCATATGAAATTCAACTCAGAAAAGGGAGTGGACCATGTCTTCCTAATTCCAAAATATTCATAAACCCAAAATCCAGGGAACTGTAACTGTCTTAATATAGATCTTTCGCAATAACATTGAAATCTCAGTTATTCAGTGCACTTCCTTTTTTTTTTTTAATTGGTTGCAGAAGCCAAACAGACGAATCAAACTTTATGGTAAGCAAAGCAATCTCCAGAAGGTCAATTATATTTAGGTGAATTACTTCTCAAGATGATGTTATGACTAACTTTTTTTTCCTTCTGATATCAAATATTCTATAAGAATTCTTCTGTTGGCTTAAGTTCTATACATTATCTTTGCTATATGCAGGTTTTCACATTCTCCATACTGTCAAGTGAAATTTGTCAACGGCTTTTTAAAAACATTAATAGTTCATATGAATATCAAAATGTCTTACCTCTTTGGGGAAAAAGGGTCCAAGGATAGAATAGCACATCATGGAACCTAAATTAATGGAAGCTGCTGACATCAGTACAAAAATCTGTTCTCTTGAAAGCCGCCTGGATGTCTCCATCGCACCTCCTGGAGGGCCATCACCTTGAAAGCAAATAGGCTGCGATTAAAGACATATAATTGGTGCTACTGATCAAAGTACAGAAATGTCATTTCTGTGTACAGACAATGTACTCTGAAGGTAATATCTGCTGAGCTAAAGGCTATTTTGAATATAGCATATTTGGTCTAATGTAACACAATCCTTGTCTATCACTGCAATTTTCAAAACATACCACTTTCATTTACATTACTGTTCCCTATTAGAATTTCAGTGCAGAATTTATCAGACCATCTGCTTTGTTTTGCCTTCACCTTAAGGCTTATTTGTTTCACCTTTAATAGATTCTTTCAAGAATGATGAGGCCACAGGATGCTCTCCAAATGGTATCGTCCTCTGAAGTAATGTATTTTCTCAGGTTGAAAAGTGCAAGTGTTACTCACCCAGTTGTGTCCAATTCTTTGGGATCCCTTGGATTGTAGCCTGCCAGGTTCCTCTGTCCACAGAATTCTCCAGGCAAGAATCCTGGAGAGGATAGCCATTCTCTTCTCCAAGGGGATCTTCCCGACCCAGGGATCAAACCTGAGTCTACTTCATTGCAGGTGGATCCTTTACTGTCAGAGCCGCTAAGGAGTCCACTTTCACAGGTTACTGGCTTCATATGCTACATGGACTCAATCATGTTTTAACCACTTCTTGTTAGTGGTTTATTAAGGTGGCTCAGTGGCAAAGAAGCTGCCTGCCAAGCAGGAGATGTGGTTCGATCCCTGGCTCAGGAAGATCACCTGGAGGAGGAAATGGCAACCACTCCAGTATTCCTGCCTGGAGAATCCCATGGATAGAGGAGCCTGGCCAGCTATAGTCCATGGAATCTGAAACAGTCAGACATAACTTATTGACTGAACAGCAGAAAAACTATTGAAGTCAAGTGAAGTGTAAGCAGGAAAAAACAAACTAAATAATTCAACTGGAGAAGTAATACTTACAGTGGCAGCTCCTGGAAACACAAGTGTCATAAATCCATAAATCAGTAGTGTCTTACAATAATTCCTGGTCTTCTGCATCAATTAATTTTATTCCCAGGGCTAAATTACCATTTCATTTAAAGACATCAGGCCAATACTCAGTTCTAAACACTCAGTATATCTATCTGCAATTTTTAAATTATAAATGGTTTTGAGAGAAAAGAAGTTTAAGAAAATATATTTTGTATTTTCTGTATTTTCAGAGGTTGCCATTGCTGTCTAGAAAAAGAAATCCGTGAAACACAAAGAAGTCTTAAGAAGTTTTAAAAATTTTGGTAGTGGGCGAGAAAAGGAACTGAAAGAGTTAAAGGGGATACGGGGATAACAGTGGGGCTGGAAAAGTCACCATCTGCGTTTTCCTAAAGGGCCTACTCATTTGAATGCATTCTTAAACACACACACGACTTAAGTAAAAGTAGAGCCACAGAAAGTCAGCAGAGACCACTTCCTGTCACGCCAGTGTCCAAACTTTAACCCTTTCCAGGGAGAAAAAAATACCCACTGCCAGGACCCTGCCTTTTCCAATCTTTCTAAAACAAACCAAGCTAAAGGCAATTCAATCGCTGTTAAAGACACAGAACCCAAGCAACAGAGGTGCAACTGGCCCCCGGCTCTCCATCACCTCCTGGGGGCGTGGGCCTTCGGAGTCTCCCGGAGAGTCCATATGCGGTGCGCGGTCTCCGGCGCCTCGGCTCCCGGGTCCAAGCCCCTGGGACTCGACCTCGAACGAGCAGAAGCGCAGACGGCCACCGCTCAGCGCGGCCTAGATGTCCCGGATTGCCTAAGGACAGCGCGGCTCGGAATTCCACGCGACAATGGGGAAGAGCTC
>SJYC01056609.1:0-15791 GCA_006408675.1 Madoqua kirkii
CTGTTATCAGCCTACCACAACTATCTATTCATATTTTTATATGTTCATCTAGACATATATACACATATGAAACATTTTTTCTACAAACTAAAATGGAATAATAATATGGTCTTTGTTTAAATGCTACCTCATCTGAGTTCAGTCTTACCCCTCTATCCAAAATATAGCCCCATAACTCTTTGTCCCTTCATCCTTCTTTATTTTTCTTCCTAGTATCTGTATCAATCAGGGTTCCCTGTTTCTATTAAAATAACTGACTTCTGTTCATTTGAGCAGAAAATGAATTTATCATAAGTTATTTGGTAACACATCAGGAGGGTTGTACACACCACTCAGGGACTATATGCCTAAAATCACACCCAGTGTTTATTAGTTGCATGGTATATATCTTTTTCCATCTTCTTACTGTTAACCTATCCATGTCTTGGATATTAAAAATGCATCTCTAATAAAATAGTTGATTTTTAAAAAATCCATTCTAATGATCTCTATTTTTTAATTTGAGCAAATAGTTTATCTGCATTTAAGGTGAGTACCTGTCTCTTATACACATCTCACTTGTTCTCAGCAGGACATACCCTCCTTCTGCATTCCTGGGATTCAAATAAGGAGGAAGGAAATTGAAAATATTTTTTAAATTTTTTTCTAGAAATTTCCAAAAAGCAAAAATTGAATTTGCCAAGCTGGAACAACTATTTGTAAATTATTTAAATTTCATTTATAAAATTTACATCGCACTGGGTATTATAAATCACCTAGAAATGATTTAAAGCACATAGAGGGATGTGCTATAGAATATATGCAAAGGCTATGCCATTTTATATAAGGGACTTCAGCATTTGTGTTGGGCTGTGGGGGCTCTCGGAACAGATATCCAGGGATGACTGTACTAGCTGATTGTGACTCTGCGTCACAGGTCAAGGTCTTCACTGATGCTTCTGCTTTCCTCTAGTTGTGGCAAGTGGGGCTACTCTTCATTGCAAAGCAGAGGCTCTAGGCATGGGAACTTCAGTGGTTGTGGTGCGTGGGTTCAGTAGCTGTGGCTTGAGTACAGGCTCAATAGTTGTGGCACATTGGTTTAGCTGCTCTGCAGCATGTGGGATCCTCCCAGACCAGGAATCAAACCCATATCTCTCCTGCATAGGCAGGCAAATTCTTTACCACTGAGCCACCAGGGAAGTCCCCTAAGTCTACTATCTTATTATTTGTTTTATATCTTCCCATCTATTTTTTTAAATTAGTTTCTTCTTTCTTATAGACTTTTTAATTAAAAACAAATTTTGGAGTTACACTGGAATTTATCTATTGTGTTTTTTGCTATGTCATTTGTGTTATTTTTTAGTGGTTGCTTAGTGTTTTCAAAACACATTCCTAACATTTCTGGTCTATTTTGAGTTAATATTGTAGCACTTCATGCAAAGCATGAGAACCTTACCACCATACAGGTCCAGTTATCCAGTGTCAGTTTCCAATTATTTATGTTCTAGTTTTCGTAAGCATTATAATTTTTTGCTTTAAATAGTTGTATTTTTAATTAATAGTTGTATGTATTTTTAATTAATAGGAGAAAAATATTGTTTTCTGCTGTATCATTTGTGTTATTTTTTTAGTGGTTGCTTAGTGTTTTCAAAACACATTCCTAACATTTCTGGTCTATTTTGAGTTAATATTATAGCACTTCATGCAAAGCATGAGAACCTTACCACCATATAGGTCCAGTTATCCAGTGTCAGCTTCCAATTATTTATGTTCTAGTTTTCATAAGCATTACAATTTTTTGCTTTAAATAGTTGTGTTTTTAATTAATAGTTGTATGTATTTTTAATTAATAGGAGAAAAATAATGTATCATGAATAATACATTGTAGAAACTCTGGATTCTCCTGTGTTCTTTCAAAGAATATTGATTGCTTTTTCTTTCCTAATTTCAGTAAAGTTAAGCTACCTTGACTCAAACTTCATGATTAGATAGCATCACCGACTCAATGGACATGAATCTGAGCAAATTCCTAGAGGCAGTGAAGGACAGGGAAGTTTGGTGTGCTGCAGTCCAGGGTGTCAGAGAGTTAGACAGGACTTTGTGACTGATCAACAACAATGAACACTACGCATGTGCACAGGGGCCAATCAGAGGTTTAGCTGAGTCTCTACACAGAATCACTACACAGAATACTGGTTTTCACCTTTCTGGCTCTCTCCTTTCTGGGACTACCCCTCCCCTCCATTTTCCACAGCTGTGTTTGCTCTAAACTCTGTCCTCTGGTTTTCAAGGCAGTAAAATCGAGGACCTCTGACTATTAGCTGTTCCACGTGGTGCTGACTGTGGGCTCCCCTCATACTGAAAACCAGAAACATGGGAATGCAGCCAGTGCCATTCCTTTCTCCAGGTGTCAGTCTCCAGCCCCACTCTCCACTTCTGGCTGCTTTGGGCCATCCTCCAGGATCTGCAGGTAGTTGTTTCTAAACTTTCTAGACTTACATTTGTTATCTGCAAGAGGGTTAGTCTTGCAAAACCACTAGTAATGAATATTTAACTGTGTTGGATTGGGTGAAAGATCTTCATTTAGTCATATAGTTAGCCAAACAGTTTGAGAAGCACTAACTTAAAGTAATTTGTAACCAAAATCTCTGTAACCAAAATCTCTGGAGACACCCTGTTTCTATCATTCCCTAAACCTGATTGCTCAGCAAATCCTTTTATTCTTTGAGCCAACTAGTTGCTATAAAGTATATTCATTTGGCAGTGGGTAGGGGTGGGGGAGGTTTACGTAGACCATAGGTTACTCTGTTGCATGCAATGAACTATAATTGATACAATATGATCCAAATTTTCTATATTGAACATGCTTGCTGCTGCTGCTGCTACGTCGCTTCAGTTGTGTCCCACTCTGTGCGACACCATAGGTGGCAGCCCACCAGGCTCCCCCGTCCCTGGGATTCTCAAGGCAAGAACACTGGAGTGGGTTGCCATTTCCCTCTCTAATGCATGAGAGTGAGAAGTGAAAGTGAATTCGCTCAGTCGTGTCTGACTCTTCGTGGCCCCATGGACTGCAGCCCACTAGGCTCCCCCATCCATGGGATTTTCCAGGCAAGAGGACCGGAGTGGGGTGCCATTGCCTTGTCCTAATATAAAAAAAGGAACAGCTGTCATTTACAAATAAAGAAACCATTTGTAATCTGGAGACATGGGAGGGAAGCTGACAGCAACTACAGCTAAGTGTCATGTGGCTGAAGTCATACAATATTGCAAAATGACTATGGCAGACCACATAGATGCTCAACATTTACTAAAAGTTAAAATTAGTGTTTAAATGATGACATAGAATGTCCAAGCCACGTGCTAAAGAGCATCTCATCAATTCTCTACTTCATTTTATAGCTGAAGCACTTTTGAGACCCAGAGACTAGAAGTACTTTAACCAAGACTACAGAGTCAGAAAATAGTATAGAGTGGAATCTATATGAAGAAGTCTTAACTACCAGTCTGCCTTTTAACTTCTTTGTTGGGGTTAAAACTGGTTGTGTAAGAAAGACTCCCCCCACCCTTTAATATTATGTGCTTAGTTGCTCAGTCGTGTCAGAGTCTTTGCAACCCCATGGATTGTAGCCCACCAGGCTCCTCTGTCCATGGGGATTCTCCAGGCAAGCATACTGAAGTGGGTTGCCATGCCCTCCTCCAGGAGATTTTCCCAGCCCAGAAATCACACTGAAGGCAGATTCTTTACTGTCTGAGTCACCAGGGAAGCAGCCGCCCCCACTCCCCCGCCACCGCTCCCCTTAAATATAGCTCTAGTTTAAAGCACAGCAGCAGACCTGGCTTCATTCCAATGATTCTTCAATAAAAACTGCAGTTGTAGAGTACACGTTAGAGCATCAGGACCCATTTTTGAAACAAAAAGTTACACAGATAACAGCAGAGCTGGTCTATAGGAAGCAGTATTGGGAGCTGAAATTTTGCACACCCAGGTTCCCCTTGTTGGCCAAGTGAATACATTTAATGTTAATGTAGGGTTTGCTCCATTAGCCACTATTTACTTGGTCTATAAATTGCCATGTTGCTGGTTTATTCATGAACATTAAGTATTGCCTCTAATTGTTTCGTTCCTACCAATCCTGAACCAAGCCTGTGGTGAGCCGCCACAGCACCCAGACAGCTCTGGGTAGCATCTGGTAGCAAGAAAAACAGGGGCTGAGGAAACATTTTTAGTAAGACTTCAGAAAACTTACACATTATTTTTACAAACTGCTACCTAGAGACTTCATTAATCTATTCCACTCCACTCTCATTCATCTATTGCATTCTTCTTTATGCTGTTTCCTCTCACCAACTGCTTTCTCCTTTGATTCATCCTTTGATATAATTGGATTCTGCTACAGCTACTTTTCAGCTACAATTATTTTTCTTCAATATGTTTAAAATCATATGCTACATAAGCCAAGGCTAGACCTATGTTCTGGAGCTTCAGCGGGATAATAGTTTTGAGTTGTTTTCATGTTTTTAGCTTCCATGTCCATCCATTATATTTATTTCTACTCCCCAAAGTGGAAACATTTAAAAGTTTTCAAATTAAAAGTGGTTTTCTGGGATTCCCAAAGCCTCCAACTAGCTCACAACAGGCATTAATTTGTCACAGTAGATGTCAACATGGCTTTCTTTTTGGTGTGCTGACTACCCAAATGCTTCTTTAATCTTATTTCATTCCATGAATTCATTTAGTACACACTGGTTTAGTAACTCCAATATGTAAGTCACTGTACTAAATGCTAGATGCTTTAGGACAGGAGAAAGCTTATATTAAGAACTTTTTCATGTATTCTCCTGTGAAGTTATTTATAAGGTAAGTAACTATGTCACTGGAGAAGACTCTTTGACAGTCCCTTGGACAGAAAGATGATCAAGCCAGTCAATCCTGAGGGAAATCAACCCTGAATACTCACTGAAAGGACTGGTGCTGAAACTGAAGCTTCAATACTTCAGCCTCCTGATGTGAAGAGCTGACCCACTGGAAAAGACTCTGATGTTGGGAAAGATTGAGGGCAGGAGGAAAAGGGGACGACAGAGGATGAGATGGTTGAAGGGCATCACCGACCCGATGGACATGACTTTGGGCAAGCTCCAGGAGCTGGTGATGGACAGGGAAGCCTGGCGTGCTGCAGTCCATGGGATCACAAAGAGTCGAACGTGACTGAGACTGAACAAGAGCTACCACTTCACAGGCAGTGGTGAACACTTTTAACAATTATCCTTTTTTACTCCTCACAGTATTCTAGTATTATCACTTTACTGACACAGAAAAATAAGCCATTTGCCACAGAGTTAGCTGGAATTTGAACTCAACTCAGCTAGGCCCCACTACTCCCTGATATAAAATCTTTCCTGTGCACTGGTTTAGCTTCTGTTCCCACCTGTGGTCTTTCAAGTAAACCTTTTTTCAGTTCAACACAAAGATCTTTCCTATTATTTAAACTGTTTTTCATCCCCTTCTTTTTTGACATCTGTCATGGGTTGAATTGTGTCCCCACAAAATATATAGGTCAAAGTCCCAACCCCAGCACCCCATATCAAGACCTTATTTGGAAATAGAATTATTCTATATATAATTAATTTGGACACAGAGACAGATATGCACACAGGGAGAACATCCTGTGAAGATTGGAGTTATGCTGTCACAAACGAAGGAACATCAAGATTGCTGGCAAACCTTCGAAGTTAAGAGAAAGGCATGGAACAGATTCCCTCCCCCACCCCCTCAGTGGTAACCAGTCCTGCAAATACCTTGATTTCTAACTTCCTGTCTTCAAAACTATGAGAAAATAACTTTGTTGTTTAAGCTACCAGTTTGCCATACTTTGTTATGGCAACTTTAGCAAACTAGTCTACACTTAGACAATTCAGAAGCTCAGATTTCTACTGCTCTCTTTTTCTGCCTGACACCGCAATATTCCCTTTCTCTGTTTATGTGACGTTTTACATGATGAAGGTAGAACTAGTGGTATCATTGCCAAATGTGAGATGTCAAGAGTTATCTTTGAAATCTTGATCTCCCTCCCACATTTGGGCAATCATCCAAATGGCTGAAGGGTTAGAAGCATCAGCTTTGAAGTCAACTGGGCTCAAATACCAGTTTCCACATTTACTAGCTGTGTAGCTTGGGCAACTCCTTAAGCCTAAGTTTCTTTCCCTATTAAAAGGGCTAACACCACCACTACCACATGAAGTTTCGATGATACTTAAGGAGAAAATATAATAATTAGTACATAAACTGACGTCTAAACAAAATTACCTATTATCATTAATGTTTCTAAAACACACAAACTTTAGAATTTATTTTTCACAGGTATTTCACACACATATTTGTGTCCATTATTTAAGTGTTATAACCTGCCAGTATGAGAGTGGCTCTAGCTATTAACTCACCTGAGGCCTTCAGGTGTTATCAACTTTGACTCAAATCTTAATCTCACCACAAACAAGAGAGCAGCAGGAATAAATATACTCATATTTATAAACTCTGTCCCCCCCACCCCGCCCAAAAGCTCAATAGTTAAGTGAATAAGTGAACAATTTTTAAGTGATTTAGCAGCAGCAGCATGGATGGAAATAAGTAGGTTCAACATTTATACAACACAAGCTTGAAAGTTAATACTGAACGACATGGATTACAATTCCAGTACATCACTACTCTGGCTAACTCTACCTCACACTCTGGACAAGTTACTCTTTTTTTTTTTCCCCCCACAGTACTCAAGAATTTAACGTTATCTTTTTGCTCTTCGCTGTTAGTTGGATTCATAGGTGCTAGCGCCTATCAAACGCTTAATAATTGCTGTCTCGGCTACTTGTCAGAAGAGGAAGTTAGAACACAAGAATTGACATCAGGCTGTATTTCATTACCATGCATTTCACTGGCGTTGGAAATGCTGGTAGGGGAATGGTGGGTCAATCCAAATTCAGAATATTGCTTTCCGCGAAAGTCAAAGTTAAAACTGACTTCTCAGAGAAGATTCCACTAACTCCGCCAGTCCTGGAAGGCGAAATTAACGCTGGATTTCTCAAAGACTACGTTTTCTTCTCTGTATTCCCACACCCTGTCCCTATGTTTGGTACGCTGTTTCAAATGCACCTGCTGAATCCTCATTTGGGCGGGATTACAAATCCCCGGGGCAATTTAGTGTTAAGAACAAAATAAAACAAAACCCTAAAATCAAAAAGCCCCAAACCAAAACTTCTTTTAGAACCAACTACATTAGGAAACCATAACCCATCACTAGGCTGGCCCAGGGTTTCACGTAACAGTGGTCAGCAAAGTGGAATTTGAGATGTGCTTCAGAAGTAGCGAAAACGTGTTGGCTGTCGTTTCAGGAAAACACCGACACACAGGTACGCGCGCGATCACCCACAGATTGACAAATTCACGAACATTCAGAGTGACTTAGAAACGAAGCGAGAGAGCGTGCCGTTCAGGGAGGCCCAGTTAGCGGGATCAACAGGAATTTACAATTACGGCGTAGTAAGGGTTAAAATTAGTTTTCCGCCTCAGCCTGGGCTGCCAGGGCTTTACAAGATCGCGCGGACGGCACCTGGCCCTGCTCACGCTCCGTAGAAGAAGCTCTCTGGGCCTCCGCAGGCCGCGCTCCAGCGGGAAATGACGTAAGAAGCTGCCCGCGTTAGTGCCTGTTTCGTGAGCCAATGACCGACTGAGCAGAGTCAGAAAGTTAGTGGGAGTCTCGTCTCCGGATCGCCTCGATCCGGAAACAGAAATTCTCCAGGCCCGGCATTGCCAGAGCCAGCTCTTCCATAGAAGGGAGTGCGCATGCGACCAGGGGTCCTGGGAAACCCTTAAATACCGTCATGCGGGCGCATTCGTTCTCTTTCCCTGCCGCCGCGGAGCCGCGCGGAGGCGGAGGCTCGGGGTGAGTGGGACAAAATGTAGCGTGGCTGCATTTTATTTGGAGGTGGCGTTGAGTATGTGGGGCTAATCGGGATCATTTCTTTAACTAACTTACTGCTGTTTGTTTTGCAGTGCATTCAAGATTCGGCTCCACCCGTAACCCACCGCCATGGCCGAGGAAGGGTGAGTCCAGGGCTGGGTGGTGGCGCGGGCAAAGCGTGGGCCTGGACCCGGTAGCGTGGTTTCTAGATGTGCGGTGGAGCCGTAAGCGCATCTGGCCTACCTTGCTGATGACTACCGAGGCGTTAGATGGTGGGTGAAAATTTACCACACTAAAAAACTTAAATTTTTTGTCTTTTAGCATTGCTGCTGGAGGTGTAATGGACGTTAATACTGCTCTGCAAGAGGTGCTGAAGACCGCCCTCATCCACGATGGTTTAGCACGTGGAATTCGCGAAGCTGCGAAAGCTTTAGACAAGTACGTGTATCAGTCTCAATACTGTGGGTTGTTGGAACCGGAACAAAACTGCAGCCGAGGGAAGAAAGCGTGAAGTTCATGGTGTTAGCACAAAAGTTCTGAATGACATCCGTTCTACAGGAAACATAGGAAAAGGTATCAGCTCAGAACTCTAATGGCCCGCTGAGTGTGTGGGTTTTGAATGGGGATGAACGTTTGATTCTTGAAGTAAAACTACAGTGTTTGAATGATGACTTAAGTTGTCGGATACCCCTTCACTCCTTCTATGAGTGAAATCTCACAGTCTGACAAACCTGTAGGTTTGGGGGCTAACTTCACTGTTCGGGAATAGGTGGGAACCTTCCTTTTGAACTTTGGAGACTTAAACCACTAAATTACTGTGGCAGAAACATTTGGATTTAGCATAAAGTTAATAAGCAGTACCTGTAAGGGTCGGTGTGGATGAGAAATACTTGTAAATTTACTCAGTGAGGTCTTTGGGCTGGTTATCTTGGCAAAACAAAGGTTTAAAGCCAAAATTAAGGTCCACTAAGCTGAATGAATTTAAATCTATTCATTTGGAGTAAATTTGCCAATGGAACCAACCTTTCTTGGAAAGCTGGTAGAATCTCCTTTACTATTGTGCAGGAAAATACTGTGCAGTATTAGATTGGGCCCAGTAACAGGTATATGTGGCCCAGTAACAATTGCTGTTTGTGAAAAGTTTTACAAGTTATTGAAGATTAGGTGGTTCTGTAGATAGATGGAAGTTTCTGGCAGCTATGTCAAACTGAAGTTGTGTTCTCCAATGCCTGGTTAGGTTTTTGCCAGTGTATCCATTGCAAAGATGATTCTTTTACAGACTGCAGGTGGATTTAAACCCGAACTTTAGCTTCTGCTATTGGATTTTGCATTTCAGGCGCCAAGCCCATCTGTGTGTGCTTGCATCCAACTGTGATGAGCCTATGTATGTCAAGTTGGTGGAGGCCCTTTGTGCTGAGCATCAAATCAACCTGATTAAGGTAAGTTACTCCTTGGATTTTGTTTTTGTGAAAGAGAAATTAGCTTATTGTAAATTAGTCCAGTTACAGACCTGTGTCCACATAAAGGCTGTTCATAATGATTTTTGTCATACCAGAGAAAGTTTGTAAAGAACTCTTTTCTGCAGGTCTGAAAAGCATCACATTTGTTGGCTCTGCTAAAGCTAGTTAGGGAAGCATTTTTATTCCTGAAGATTTAAATGCTAGTTTTATGTTGATAACAGAATAAGCTGCGTAGGGTATTGATAGGTTTCTTTGGGCTGTACATGATGACAACTGGCTCCCTCTACTGAACCGTGGTGAGGAAACTGCCATGTCACCCTATCTGACTACAGCCACCTTTCATCTAATGTATTGTCAGTAGTATTAGTACCTACTAGTGTGGTGATTTATTTTTGTTCTTATTCCCCCTAATAGGTTGATGACAACAAGAAACTAGGGGAATGGGTAGGCCTCTGTAAAATTGACAGAGAGGGAAAACCCCGTAAAGTGGTTGGTTGCAGTTGTGTGGTGGTTAAGGTAAGTTGATATTTATGGCTAGCATAAATGTTGTATTGGGTAACCATGCTTAACACGAGGTATGTATCAGTGTCTGATTGGAGAAATGAAAACTAGTTACATTACTATGCAGAACTTTTAGAGCTTAAAAGTGATCAAGGGTTCATTATACAAAGTGTGACTGTTACATTTTGTGATTAGATTTTTGTCCCATCCTTGTATATATTACAAAAACAAACATGTTATGGCAAAATTGTCAGAAATGACAACGTGGAATTTTGTGTGAATTTTTGAATGGTTTTATGTAGATACCTTCTGTCCAAGTGACATTAGTGTGTCAGATGATTTATTTTTCAGTGTGTTAGTCATGCAGTCATATCTGACTCTTTGTTTATCCCATGGACTGTAGCCCACCAAGAGCCTCTGTCCCTTGAATTTTCCAGGCAAGAATACTGGAGTGGCTAGCCATTCCCGTTCAGGGGTAATCCTGACTCGGGGATCAAACCTGAGTCTGCCATATCACAGGCAGATTCAAAGCAAGCAAAAACATCTTAATGGTTGATTCTGATGTAGAAAGTGAAAATGAAACTCATGGTGCTGGATAATACAGTTGTATCAGATATAAATATTGAATGTAATAGTTCTCAAAGTGTAAATGAAACAACAGTTTTTGGCCAGGCCACAGGTGTTAGTTTCAGCAAAAATCTGATCAGTAATGAGTTAAACCTGTAATAAGCTAAAAATCATTTAAAAGCAAAGGTGTAATTCTCAACAGATGTAGAAAGTCTTTCTTACAGAAAAGGGAATAAGCCACAATTAAGCCAGCCAAAAAATCTGCTTACCTGTATGTGTTTCTGCAGAAATTTAAAAAAATGCTGGCAATAGGAAAGCCATGTTACGAGCCTTAAAGACATTGAAGTCATTAAGGTCCCTGAAAATGGCTATAAGACATTTTAATGGTGGGAAATACTTTTTTTTTTTTTGTAAAGCTTCACTAACTAGTGCTAACAACTTGGGAGTTTGTAAATTTTAGTAAAATCACATTTGTTTTTTAGGACTATGGCAAAGAATCTCAGGCCAAGGATGTCATCGAGGAGTACTTCAAATGCAAGAAATGATGAAATAAAAAATTGAGTTCTTATTTTCCATCTCTGGCTTTTTATTTGGGGCAGTAAAATTAAAGTGTGTTAATGAAGGACAAAAGATTCACTGCAGAATAACTGGATGCATGCTGTTTGTGCTGGTTTCTAAGTAAAAGCATTTTTTCCAACCAGTAAGTAATTTCATTTGGCAAGTGGAAGAGCCCAAGTGAGGATAGGCTTGGTGATGGTCAGGGTTTTATTGGGTGGATATTTATGACTGACAAGCCAACCTATAGCCTAGAAAAGTGAACTGGGCAAATCAGCAAGATGGGAGACTGGATTGGATTTAGGCTGTGGGGCACTAGAAGGTACATGAAGTGCAGGTGCACTTTTGTACATGCCCATTAGGGCAGGTCAGGGTTTCTTATTTAAGTATCAGTCACAGAAACGTGCTTTCGTGGACTCAAGTCTGCAAAATTCTCAGGGAAAGGCAATGGTAATCTGTGTGCTTGAAGCCTGAGTCAAGTTGAGATTGTTTGAAGGAATATGAAATTGCCTTATAGGTAACCAAGTGGGGTTCTTTGAGTTTCTCTTCCCCAGTCTAAATATGCAGTGACAGGGCACATGGGAAAAGGAATTGCTTTTAATTGCAGTTTTATATGTTTTAATAGGTTGTATTTGTTGCCGTTTAAGTGTGTATGCAGTGGGAAAACCATATGTTTGATCTTTTATGGGAAATAGTGTAATTCAGACTAGGAAAAATAGGATTACTGCTATGTGCATTTTCATATTGACTCACTGGCCCTTCTCAAAATTAGTGCAAGGAATGCTTTGGCCTTTGTTACTCAGTTCAGTCATTCAGTTGTGTCTGACTGCAATCCCATGGACCTGTCCATCATGGGGCAGGATGATGGCTCAAAGCCTTTGATTAAGGGACATGAGTTTGAGCAAACACTAAGAGATGATGGACAGAGAAGCCTGGCGAGCAGCAGTAAGTGGGGTCACAGTTGGACAGGACTCTGACTGAAGAACTGAATTTTTTCCCTTTTTTGTTTAAGAGTAAGGGGCTTCCCTGGTGGCTTAGCTGTCAAAAATCCACCATTGTGGGAGACCTCGGTTCAGTCCCTGTATTGGGAAGATTCCCTGGAGAAGGGAACTGCTAACTACTCCAGTATTCTGGCCTGGAGAATTCCATGGTCTGAGCAAGGCAGGCTAGTCTACAGGGTCGCAGAGTTGAACACTGAGCTACTTTCAGAGCAAGCTTATTGATCTAGACTGAGTGGCTTTACTAGGCTCTGCACTAGGTAATTAGCTAGCTTGTGTTCCCCAAGCTAGATCCCTTGAGTGTCCTCGCCTACTTGACTTTGTTCAGGTTTCAGTGGTCCCCGTGTTGGATCTGCACTGCTCAATTGCAGTGGAGTGACGTTCTTCACAACCTGTTTTACATCTCCTGAGGTGCATAGATGGGGAAACAGTGGAAACAGTGTCAGACTATTTTTGGGGGCTCATCACTGCAGATAGTGACTGCAGCCATGAAATTAGAAGACACTTACTCCTTGGAAGAAAGTTACGACCAACCTAGATAGTATATTCAAAAGCAGAGACATTACTTTGCTGACTAAGGTACGTCTAGTCAAGGCTATGGTTTTTCCTGTGGTCATGTATGGATGTGAGAGTTGGACTGTGAAAAAGGCTGAGAGCTGAAGAATTGATGGTTTTGAACTGTGGTGTTGGTGATGACTTGAGAGTCCCTTGGACTGCAAGGAGATCCAACCAGTCCTGAAGGAGATCAACCCTGGGATTTCTTTGGAAGGAATGATGCTAAAGCTGAAACTCCAGTACTTTGGCCACCTCATGCAAAGAGTTGACTCGTTGGAAAAGACTGAAGCTGGGAGGGATTAGGGGCAGGAGGAGAAGGAGACGACCGAGAATGAGATGGCTGGATGGCATCACAGGCTCGAAGAACGTGAGTCTGAGTGAACTCCAAGAGATGGTAATGAACAGGGAGGCCTGGCGTGCTGCGATTCATGGGGTCCCAGAGTTGGACACGACTGAGCAACTGAACTGAGATGCATCCTTCAAAACCCAGCTCTAAGAATTATAGTCGTGATTTCTGGTTGTGACATGTCTGTAGTTTATATGAAAGTGAAGTCGCTCAGTTGTGTCTGACTGCGACCCCATGGACTGTACCCCACCAGGCTCCTCTGTCCATGAAATTTTCCAGGTAAGAGTACTGGAGTGGGCTGCCATTTCCTTCTCAAGGGAATCTTCCCGACCTAAGGATTGAACCTGGGTCTCCTGCATTGCAGATAGACACTTTTGCCATCTGAACCATCAGGGAAGCCCAGGTTTATATGAGGGAGCTCATCCAAAATGTCAGGGCAGAAGCAAGTGTCTAGTGGGGAAAATAATTGGCATTACCAGAGGAATTCTGGCCAGTTCATTACATGATACTGTTTTTTTTTTTCTCAGGGTGAGACTTCCAGTTCACTTGAGCTGCAAGAAAACCTCCATGGGAGTTTTCCTGTTTCTAATTTTTTGCATGGTCCTGATTTTATTAAAATTTCTAGTATGTGTATTTTTGATAAGCCACTTCAAATTCTTAACAAAGAACAACCTGGACATCCATAGAAAAACTGTAAAAACGCTGTATTAGGCTGAGACCTCAAGGCACAGAGGGTAACAAGCAGGAAGGCCAGGGGTCTCCAAAAGGAGGAAATAGCCTGCAAGTGTCAGACATTTTTATCTGTCTTAAGTGGCAAGAGGAAACAAGCTAGCGATATTTTTTTTCTTCTCTATACAAATTTAAAAGGTTTCTCTTAAAATACTGTGGTGCCATAATGACACCTGGTTTCACCTGAAGTTAACTATTCTCAAACCTTGAGATAACCAATGGACTTTTCTTAGAGAAATGTTTGTCTTAAGCTATGCTAATGTGCTATGCATTTACCCCAAACTCTGTCTTCAAGTCATTTCTGCCTCATGGCTCAGAACCTACTTGACAAACCAGTGTGTTATACTCAGATATTGTTTCCCTAATCTATATAAACAAAACTATTTGTATGGTAATCTGTCCTACAAGATTCAAGTTAATCATTTTATGGCCAAGGATGAACCATTTAGTGCCAAGATTATCCCAAAATGCATCTTATGGGCGAAGGGCCTGCTGCCATTCTGAGTTTAAGCCATTCTTTTCTTTCATTAACAGACTGCTAGTGACTACATAACATCCAGCTGAAGACTAGCATTGGGGTACTCTTTCTGCCCTCTTCTGATGCCTATGTCAGAAGCTTTATCTCCTTTATACTTTAAAACTTTATTACACAGAGCTCTGAGCAGTGAAGCCCCGGATTGAATTCTCTGGAGGCCAAGAATCCTGGCTGTCTTTTCATTTCAGCAATAACCTTTCATCACTATAGAGGCAGAGGTGTTACAACGCCTGGAAACATGGAAAAATCTGTTAGTATTACTGAAGGCTAACCTAACCCTTCATATGGTGCTTGAATTTGCTTTTTAAATTTTCTTTATAGATGAGTGTGCAAAGAGCTGGGCTCAAGGAAAATGTTAGGCACAAGATTTGAATGCACCCTACACTTGATCGATAGTGAGAAAAAGCGTATTTAACCAAGGAGGGGACATAAGATCTTGGCCTTCATTCCAGCCTGAGGATGGGGCAGGATGATGGCACAGAGGGATAAGGCATTGTCTCAGCTGGAGTCCTCATGATGCTCAATCCACAAGGCAGAATTTGAAGCAGTATATCTAAGAGCAATGGAGGTGTCATGGCTGGGCTCTAGAGGTGCCCAAAAGACCATCACACCTTCCCAGCCTCCCAGCGAGAACCTGTTGGGTGAAGTCTGAATCATTGCAGGTGCTCAGGTGCTGAGGGTAGAGGAGTAGTTGGGGATCAAAGTCGAAGATGAATTTCCTAGAGGGTGATCAGTTTGGGCAACATAAATAATACGTCAGTGTTCAGAAGGACTGGTGGTGATGTTGTTCTCGGCAAAAACTTCAACCCTTTTTGAAAAGCATGGCTTACACTTCAGATGGCATAAGCACACCTAAATTAATACTTTACCATGTGTGAGATACTTCAGCTTTTTATCTAAAACTTACAAGGCCGAGTCACAGTCAGCTGATTAGAATTGCATTGCAACCTGGGTTTTGTTTGAAAAGACTTAGAAATGAGCAAGGTGGGTTACCCTGAATTTTTAAGACCTGCACTAAAATGGACAGTTTTCTAAGCTCTTTCCTGGTTTCTATGAAGTGTACTTTCCTTAAGAGTGTTGACTTACGTTCAGTGACTACCATCACCACATACATTCCTAATTTGTTTTCAGTGGCACATTGGCTTTGGGAAGGGAGTGAACAGGAGAAGAAACCGAAGTGTTTTTGTAGGTAGAAGCTGAGCCTCAAATTTACTGTGAAGGAGCTAAACTGGGTTGTGAAACAAGATGAAGACTGGTTGTTATTCCATGGCTCCGCCAACCTGGTAGATTCTGTTAACCTTGCATTTTCTGATGATAAAGGGTACATCTTAGTGGGATTTTATGGTGCTATAAGGACAGAGTGGAAGAGCATTTGCTTAAAAATATTGCTTATTTTTAAGCAATATTCAGAAAATGTACAGTAAGACCACATTTTGTAAAAATTAAAGAAAGGAAAATAAGGGCACATCCCTGCAGAAGAAAGAGTTATACATCAAGGTTTTAATGATTGTTTCTGGAAAGGTGGATGTTTTGCTTCTTTTGCCCGCCCCCCCCCCCCCCCCCCCCCCCCCTTTTTTTTTTTTTTTTTTTTCTGTTTTTTTGTTAAACACTTTT
>SJYC01056610.1:0-25523 GCA_006408675.1 Madoqua kirkii
TTGCATTGCATTTTTAGTAAAAAAATTCTTGAAGAAATGGCACAAGATATTCTTAGGGTTAATTTTAAGTAGCATTAATATAAAGGTCTAACAATTTTTTATGTTTTGTGAACACGTGATTTGTCTAGTAAAAATAGCACTTGGATGCATCAGGACAGATTTAAAAGACTGAATTCAGACCTAGCCAGCAGAGGGCGGTAAGAAGCCAGTGTCAGAGCTACCAATCCCTGTGAAGATAAGCATAGACTATACTGCAAGCTCCCAGTAGAAAAAGATTCTTCTGGCACCCCTGGAAAACTGTTGGGCTTTAGTGTACTATTTCTGGTTGCGCTTGCTTTTTGTCGTGATATTGCAGAATCCACACTCCCTAGCTGGGGAAGTCAATAGTGGTGCTGCCGTCTCTGGGGTCGCACAGAGTCAGGCATGACTGAAGTGACATAGCAGCAGCAGCAGCAACTACAACTAAGAAATTGAAACTCTACATGTTCCTAAAGGAAGAGGTTTTGCTCTGTGATAGTCAATTGTATATTCTTAATAAGCCTCTTTCTCTGCCACTATACCAAGGATTTATCTGATGTCACCTGAAAGGCAAAAGGTTTCAGAGCAGGCCTATTCTGAAAAATGCGCATAATTTCAAAAGCAGCAAAGACACAACTGTACTCTGGATTGTAATCCACGGTATGGCTCCATGGAAGCACTGACTTTGTTCTGAGCTCCATCTCTGGTGCCTAGAATAGTGCTGTCAAATATTTTCTGTCGGATGAGTAGATATGAACTGCCAATTTATGTTTAGTTAATTTGAGAGTTCTTTTCATAGGCTTAAATTCCTCAACCATTTTTGACACTTTAATTTCATATATATATATATATATATTTTTTTTTTTTTTAGCAACAGGATGACTCCAAGTTGGGCCTTTTCTAGACTAGGATGGTGCCAAATTGTCTGAACTTCCCCTGTCTCCAACTCTCCTCTAGGGAGGAGGGTACAATATGGGGTACATGGCTCTAAGAGTCTGACAAAATAAGTTTAAAAGCTATTATGAGACCCGGGAACAGTAAAAAGCACATGAGTTCAGGGAAACTATTTTTACACTGCAGTAATTTCTTTTTGAAGGCTATTTATTGAGACACATGCCAAGAGCACAGTATTGTACAACTGATGTGAATTAAACCTTACACAAATGTAGTATTTGTCTTTATTTTTCCTTCTCTCAACTGCCCCCAACTAAAATTTACAAACAGATATAAAAATCCCATTTGAACCTCGTTGGCTTGCTAGAGAAATATGGGGTCAAAGGCTTGTGATATTTTGCAGGGCTGACACCAGGTTAAAAGGAACAAAATGCACATAAAAAAATAAATATGAGATCCGTAAGGGGAAAATAAAGTATTAACATACAAAACGCTGCAAATTAAAAATCCTGTCTTCGCTTTTAGATTTGATGCCTGGATATACTTTAGTGAGTGCCAGGGGTCAGCAGATGTGTGGCTAAATAGGTGTGTGTTGTGTCTTGCTGGGAGGTGCCTACCCACACGTGGATCATAAAGTGATACAGTTATGCCATTATTTTAGCAGGGAGTATACATGTATAATTTTAAAGAAGAAATAAAACCTTTTCTATCTCTATCCACAAGGTGCATTTTGAAATAAAATAATCCAGTTCAAAATTTGATTGCAGATTTCTGTCATGTAGAGTTTAGAAATTTTATTTTCAGGAAAATACAAAAATGATAATGCGGATGATGTTAATGTGCACAAGCAAAGTTCAAAGCCTTATGTGGAGAGGAAACTGTGAGGTTTTTTAGATTTTTAAATAACTGGTCAAGGCATAAAACTTGTTATTACCCTTATTATTGCCTGCCTAGTGTTGCTGTGTCAAGTGAGGCTCATTCAAAGGGTCCCAGGTTGTATTGCTGCCTGTGGAGTCTTGCTAATAGACTGTAGGGCAGATGGAGGTGTAGCTAACATTCAGCTACAGTTTGAAACTATCTTTTGGGGTGGTAGTAAAAATAAGACAGGTTAAGAAATGAGCTTGTCTTCAAAGAAATTTCTGTGTTTTGCTAAAACTTCTGAGGACCTTTCTCCTATCAGGCTAGTAGAACAGTGGGCAACAGTGTCTTTAATGAAGCAGAAACCTGCCTGCTGGATGAATCCCAGGACTCTCCATCTTCAAGTAAGATTACAGATTATTTGTGGCAAGTGAAGGTAACATTTTTAAAGCAAGCTGTATTTCTGAGGGATGCAGGAGAGAAGAAGGCAGAGAAAGACAAGACTGGAGAGGAGTGATGGGCAGGTGGAGAAGGAGACAGAAAGGAAAAGAGATGGAAGGAGGGAGATGTGGGGAGGGGAGGAAGAGAGGGAGAGAGGGAAATGATGCATATTCAGGTTATTATGAAATAGTTAAAAAGGTTTATTCTACACATTATTATCTTCAGTTAAAAAAGAATGTCAACATTCACCTTTGATTTTAGAAGGCCAGCATTCACTTAACATTAGAAATCATTAGTTGAAAATGAATATAATTTAGTTGTGAATTAGCTGACCAGTCACACTTCTATTGCATTGGGTACTGCCCCAGTAGTTATTTTCCCTGGTGGGTCTCAACTGCAATGGTATCTGAATGCTTTAATCATTGCCAGTCCCCAGACTTGTACTTATGTGTTGAAATTTTTTCTCAGCAGTAAAGTAAAATATTTTGCTCTACCTATACAGTTCAACTCTGCCTTTCTAGTAAGGCATTCACATTTGGCAGTTACCAACCAGTTTGGATAAGAGATGCAAAGTCTTATTTATTGCTTTATCTAAACTGGAAAATAACCAAAGAAAAATTTCCCCAACATATAAACAAAACCCCTGGCATCTGGTCCCATCACTTCATGGGAAATAGATAGGGAAACAGTAGAAACAGTGTCAGACTTCATTTTTTGGGGTTCCAAAATCACTGCAGATGGTGACTGAAGCCATGAAATTAAAAGACACTTACTCCTTGCAAGAAAAGTTATGGCCAACCTAGATAGCATATTGAAAAGCAGAGACATTACTTTGCCAACAAAAGTCTGTTTAGTCAAGGCTATGGTTTATCCAGTGGTTATATATGGATATGAAAGTTGGACTGTGAAGAAACCTGAACACTGAAGAGTTGATGCTTTTGAACTGTGGTGTTGGAGAAGACTCTTGAGAGTCCCTTGGACTGCAAGGAGATTCAACCAGTCCATTCTAAAGGAGATCAGTCCTGGGTGTTCCTTGGAAGGAATGATGCTAAAGCTCAAACTCCAGTACTTGGGCCACCTTATGCGAAGAGCTGACTCATTGGAAAAGACTCTGATGCTTGGAGGGATTGGGGGCAGGAGGAGAAGGGGACAACAGAGGATGAGATGGCTGGATGGCATCACCGACTCAATGGATGTGAGTTTGAGTGAACTCCGGGAGATGGTGGTGAACAGGGAGGTCTGGCGTGCTGTGATTCATGGGGTTGCAAAGGGTCGGACTCGACTGAGCGACTGAACTGAACTGAGCTGATGTAGCATTACGTCAGTGGAGTAATGCTCCACTGGAAGAGGAGGAACAGCATGTAAACTTTTCCTTTACTCCTATAATTCTATGATTCCTTGATTTCTGCTTTGGTACTTTGATAATGAAAGTTAAACAACCGTGAAAAGAAATACGTTTCTTTTATCTTGACATTTTGCTGTCCTAGGCAGTTCCCAAACGGCTTCATGTTTGATTTTAGTCCTTTGAAGAGGGTCTACCAGGAAGGGGTTCTTATGTAATTCTGGGTTCTGGATTCTATTTAAGATGAATCATTTGGTGTAAAAAAAAAACATATTTCTATAATATCTATCAGGATTACCTCTCAGCTTATTTCTAAATGATACAAAATTTAGGGATTTAGACAAAATATTCTACTTAATGGCACAAGTGATATTCTTTAGTACGATCATCTAGGATAATCATTAATGGTGACTGTGGTAAATTATTCTCTAGAGTTAGTAGTATCATTACTGGCTGTGTTATTTTCTAGAAGTAACTGTATATGCTGACAGAAATGTGGCCTTGATACTTTCTTCCTGTGTTTCGGGAGAAGATGCTCTGTCTTGACTAGAGAGGACTGAGCTGGGAATTTAGGCCTGAAGTCTCCCATTGCAGACTCTACTTGCAGTTAGAACCTGAATTTTTTCAGTTGGAAAGACCTGAAAAATGATCTCATTTGATTCCCTCATTTTCCATCTGAGAGGACGGAGCCCCATATCCCAGGATATGCTCTAAGAAGCCTTTGGACATGTGGCTAAACTGATGATAGGAACTGTCATTTTGTTGAAGATTAAAGTATTCTCTGTGTAATATATGTGGAAGGAATATACTTTGTAAATTGATATGGTTGTATTGATGAAGAATATCAGGGATGAGGACCATAAACATACTATGAGTCCATAAATGCTTTTTAGTGCCTGAAAAATAAGCAGCAAGGGCAATTTGTTAGCTTCTACAGAGGTGTGTGCAGATGTGGAAGAATGTCTTTTACAAAGCCAGTATGTGTAAGCATCATCCCCCTCAGGCCATCATTTGCACTATGTACTTTGAGTTTGTGCAGTGTTTTCCTGATCTGCACTTGTTCCCTTTAATTTAGGCCACCAGCAGTGATGTAGGACAGTGGAGTCTCTTGAATTAGGGACTTAACAACAGAATCCTTGTTGGGCCCTTAATACATAGGTCAACTAGCAGATTCAAGGATGTGCCTTTAAAGAGAAGGAAAGATGAGAGGAGCCATTTGTCCAGTTATGAATGATGTGAAGAAAACCTGCCTGAAGGTGAAATCATGAGAGAGTATTTTGCAAAGATTACAGCTAGTTCTTTGCCTTACCATCAAATAAAGTAAAAAATTGATATAATTTTTGGAAGCAGTTATAAATAAAGGAATATTGCTATCTATAATTGGTTGTTAGAGGAATTGGACTTTTAAAAAATAATCCAGGATTAGGTATCCATTCCATAGTGTTGACAGAATGTTGCTAATGTTTGCAGAGAAGAACCTGCTTTTTAAAGATCTCTTTAAGATGAATGAGCCTAAGACATGGATTCTCATGCTAGACTAACATGCAGTTCCTGTCCACAAAAATCTGGAGAGACAATTGCATTTACATGCCAGTTATTGATCTGTAGTGATAACAAGAGCTGAAGAAAAACTATTTTTTTGGGATACGGAATTCTAGTGGATATGTTTTCAGATTCTGAAGTTAGAGACAAAAAGAACCTTTGGAAAAGTGCCTTTCTTTTCTTGTATTTGTGCTTTGGTAAAATTACAGTGTAATTTCTGTTGTTGTTAGCTTTTGTCTTCCACTTCCTTGCTTCCCTTTAAGTGTTTCTAAATTTGGATTCATTGGAGAGAAATAGAATGCCTTAGCAAATAATACAATTTACCATGCATGATTGTTATTTTTAATATTTTAAAATGTTTTATTTATGTTTACATTGTACAAAATAGATCATTAAAATTTAGGTAGTATGAAAACCATATTCAAAAACATCAGAGCTATCAATTTAATATTTAGATAAAGACTTCAAAACTTCTCAGGAATAGCTTCTATCTAAAACATACCAAATTTAAAATTATTATAGCGTTGCCATCTTGAATAAAATTGGTTTTAATTTACTGGCTGAAAAACACTTTATAAACGAGACAACAATCTCTAGTTCTCCACTTTGCATTCCTTTCGAGGGTCATTTCAGGACATTCTGTGTAGTGACCAGAAGAGGGCAGCATGACTTCAGCTGTGGGCAAAGCTGCGCAAACCAATGCTTTCTGAACTGAGAAGGCTGGAAGCTGACGAAGAGCAGACTTACAGCGGCAGGTGCTGAGTGTGTCTATCAAGCAGGATACACAGGAAACAAATGGGAAATAAAACTGTTTAATGCCTCTGAATGCTGCGGATTTTTACGCATATTTTCCAGAGCAATCGCCCCTTCCCTTGTAAAAATGAAATGGGTCAGATGTTGAGATTTTTATGGGATTTAGAAAGCTGTACATGCCTAACTAAGACCTTGACTCCCCAGCTGGGGGATTTCTAATCTCTATTTTTTTTCCTATGGAGTCGTAATTTTCTAAGAACAGTAAACTCATCTCCCTTATTTCTTCTCAGTTTTCTAAAGTGATCTTAATTATAAGGAATAAGGAACCCAGATCTCAGGCCGAAAAAAATTACATATAGGCATCTGCACTCTTCGCATCTGTTTCGTCGCAATATTAGTACAGGAGAGAAATGATTAGATTGGTAAATCTATGGACCTCAAGATCTTAAGCCCTCAGCTTCTATTTAGTATCCAGTTTGCTTTCCTTGAGGGGGCAGCTTCCAGGAAACACAAGCCTGCAGTGTGGAACTGAGATATATTTTGCCAAAATACATATATATCAATATCTCTATATCTATCTATCTATATACATAAATTTGCATGTGTGTAAAGAACTTGTATGCTTTCTTATCTTCTTTCAGGAAATTTAACCATGGCAAATTACCATGTATTGGTTTTAAGAAAAAGAGGAGAAAATGAGGGCCGAAATTGAAAAATTTTTCTTGCTCCTTATGTTAGGTCTTTACTCTGGTTAGAAGAGAAAAGATTCAAAGGATTATTTTACATTGGTGAGTTGCATTCCAGCCTCAACTTTCATTTAAAAATTCTATATTCTTTAAAGTTTCATGTAGGAGATATTTCCCAGAAATCTTACCTCCAAAATATGGGTTTCTGTTGCTCATTTTCATTTACTTTTCATTTTAAATTTCCTCATGTCTGCATGTCATCTGCTTTGGGTAGTGCTTGCCTTTCCCCCACCCTGGCCCCATTTTGAGAAAGCAACCCTTCCTTAATGGCATAAATTTGACTTTGTGTTCTAAACAAAACATTTTATTAATATGTTCATTTTTTTCCATAAAATCTTGGGTTAACAAATGCATAAATATAGCATTTATGGATTTAGCAGGTGAACTTGAAATCTAACTAAACTAACCGCTTGGCAGCTAATATCACTGGCAGGATTACTTTATCAGAAATAATGACTTGAGTGTGAATTTGAATAAATGAAAACCATAGGCATTTAATCATAATGCGGTCAGAGGTATATCCTGGCTTCCATACTTAGTGTGTGTGCACTCAACTGTGTCTGACTCTTTGCAACCCCATGGACTGTAGCCTACCACACTCCTCTGTCCATGAGATTTCTTAGTGCAGAATACTGGAATGGGTTGCCATTTCTTCCTTCAAGGGATCTTTCTGACCCAGGGATCGAACCTTCGTCTCCTGCATTGGCAGATGGATTCTTTACCACTGAGCCTGTACTTAGTAGGGAGGGAATATCTGACTTTAAAACCCATTCCACATTTCTTTTTCAATAAGCTGGGTCTCCCCATTAAATAATTGTAAATAAAGACACTGGTACTAATTTTCATACCTTTTGACATATGAAGAATTTAAAAATGGGATTTGACAGGTTTTTGGTGTTTTTGTAAGGCTGATGTCCCTGGTTAGTATAGGTTTTTATAGTGTCCATACCATTTGATAACAGTATTGCAGTGTGCGTGTGTGCGTTCGCACGCACACACACACACACACACACACACACACACACACACACAGTGATTACTCAGCCCACACTTGCTTTATGGTCAGTGATTGGGATGGAGGCTTGGGTGTGAATCCTGGTTTCGCTGGTTAGTTATTATGAGATGCTAGAAAAGTCATTAAGTTTACTTAAATCCCCATTCTTTTTCTCTAAAATAGAGAAACTTTCATAGTTTTGTGTGTATGTGTGTGTGTGAAGATTAGCTGAGAAAATATATGTAAAGTCCTTAGTTTAGTGTCTAGAAGATAAATGATGGTGGTTATTATGATGATAAAGAATTATCACAGCAGATTTGAATACATATAAAAAGTATAATCAGACTACTTTTTCCTTGCAAATCCCTAATCTACATAAAGATAGCTTTAAGATCTGTTAAAAACTTGGATATCCTCTAAGGAATAGGTTATAACTTTTCATTACACAGTGCTTGAGACAATATATTTGTGTAACCTTCTCAGAAAAGTTTTATAAATAGCTTTCATAGGCCATGGACTTTATTAGTGTCCTGTTCCTAAGGGATTCATAGAAGCTGGTCTGAAGATTATTTTAAAAGATTATAGAAAACTGTTCTGCCCAGTGGGAGTTTATGTCTGTTCAGACTTTTATTCTTGGCTTCAGCTCTCAACTGGCTTTGTACCTCCATAGTTAACATGCATGCTGAGTTAAGAGCATTGGTTGTGGTCATTTGGAACTTTTATTCTGAGCAGTATTTCCCAAACAAGAAAGTTTTGCTCTGTACTAACATACTGGATATTCAACACAATGTGCTCACTTTATTTCTGTAGAATTACTCTGTTGTTTTTGCCTAAGAAACAAAATAAGTATTTTGAAAATCGTGGTCTTTTCCTTGAAAACCTTTTGACTTTGGGTCCTTTGTTTATTTGTTTGTTTTCAGTTACAATTTAGGTCTTTGCACAGAGGTCAGATAATCATTCTTCTCTCCCTGTCTTTCCTTCTGGTTGCCCATTTGTGCTGCCCATATTAGCTTATAAATTCATACTTGAGTAAGAGTTGCTTGAAGGTAGGAAACATTCTTCTTATGTACTTTCCCTAATGCCTAGTAAGATATTTTGTTCCAGTGGTGCTTAACAATGAAGATGTGACTATGAACTGTAGCCATATTTTGTATATTAGGGATATAAACACTGCCAAGAATGATTAGGCTGAAATGGAGGCTCTTTATCCTGGAAGGATGACAACTGAATATTATGATGGGGAATACGTATGGTATAGATTAACCAACAGTCTTCCCATTATAATTTAGGCTAACTTAGAAAAGAAGTAAAATAGAAAGCACTTTATATACTGAGTAAGTAATACGTAACTCCAAGTGGCGATATGGGCTAAGAAGAGTAAGTTTTGTTAAATGTAGAGGCAAAATGTAGAAGGAATAGTTAATGGAAGCTGCAGGTTTTAAAGAAATCTCTGAACTTTAAAGCTACTATTAGCTGCTGCCATCTTGGCAGTTCTACCAAGATTCAGTTCAGTTCAGTTCAATTCAGTTGTTCAGTCATGTCCAAGTCTTTGCGACCCCATGGACTACAGCACGCCAGGCTTCCTTGTCCATCACCAACTCCCAGAGCTTACTCAAACTCATGTCCATTGAGTCCATGATGCCTTCTAACCATCTCATTCTCTGTCATCCCCTTCTCCTAGCTGCTGATATTTCTCCTGGCAATCTTGATTCCAGCTTGTGCTTCATCCAGCCTGGCATTTCATATGATGTACTATGCATAGCAGTTAAATAAGCAGGGTGACAATATACAGCCTTGACATACTCCTTTCCCGATTTGGAACCAGTTTGTTGTTCCATGTCCAGTTCTGATTGTTGCTTATTGACCTCATACAGGTTTCTTAGGAGGCAGGTCAGATGGTATTCCCATCTCTTTAAGATTTCCACAATTTGTTGTGATCCACACAGTTGAAGATTTTGTTGTAGTCAGTAAAGTAGAAGTAGATGTTCTTCTGGAACTCTCTAGCTTTTTTGATGATCCAACAGATGTTGGTCTCTGGTTCCTCTGTCTTTTCGAAATCCAGGCTGAACATCTGGAAGTTCACTGTTCATGTACCTTTGAACCTGTCTTGGAGAATTTTGAGCATTACTTTGCTAGCATGTGAGATGAGTGCAATTGTGTGGAGATTTGAACATTCTTTGGCATTGTCTTTCTTTGGGATTGGAATGAAAACTGACCTTTTCCTGTCCTGTGGGCACTGCTGAGTTTTCCAAATTTGCTGGCATATTGAGTGCAGCACTTTCACAGCATCATCTTTCAGGATTTGAAATAGCTGAACTGGAATTCCATCACCTCCACTAGCTTTGTTCATAGTGATGCTTCCTAAGTTCCACTTGACTTCGCTTTCCAGGATGTCTGGCTCTAGGTGAGTGATCACACCATTTTGGTTATCTGGGTCATGAAGATCTTTTTTGTATAGTTCTTCTGTGTATTCTTACCACTTCTTAATATTTTCTGCTTCTGTTAGGTCCATACCATTTCCGTCCTATATTGTGCCCATCTTTGCATGAAATGTTCCTTTAGTACCTCTAATTTTTTTGAAGAGACCTCTAGTCTTTCCTATTCTGTTGTTTTCCTCTATTTCTTTGCACTGAATGGTAAGGAAAACTTTCTTATCTCTCCTTGCTATTCTTTGGCACTCTGCATTCAAATGGGTATATCTTTCCTTTTTCCTTTGCCTTTAAGCTTCCCTTCTTTTCTCAGCTATTTGTAAGGCCTCTTCAGACAACCATTTTGCCTTTTTCCATTTCTTTTTTTGGGGGGCTGGCCTTGATCACTGCCTCCTGTACAATGTCACGAACCTCCGTCCATAGTTCTTCAGGCACTCTGTCTAGCAGATCTAACGCCTTGAATCTATTTGCTACTTCCACTGTATAATCACAAGGGATTTGATTTAGGTCATACCTGAATGGTCTAGTGGTTTTCCCTACTTTCTTTAATTTAAGAACAAGAATCCCTTAGAAGAAATGGAGTAGCCATCATAGTCAACAAAAGACCCCAAAATGCAGTACCTGGATGTGGTCTCAAAAATGACAGAAATGATCTCTGTTCATTTCCAAGGCAAACCATTCAATAGCACACTAATCCAAGTCTATGCCCCAACCAGTAATGCTGAAGAAGCTGAACTTAATGGTTTATGAAGACCTACAAGACCTTCTAGAACTAACACCCCCAAAAGATGTCCTTTTAATTATAGGGAACTGGAATGCAAAAGTAAGGAAGTCAAGAGATACCTGGAGTAACAGGCAAATTTAGCCTTGGAGTACAAACTGAAGCAGGTTTTGCCAAGAGAACACACTGATCATAGCAAACACCTCTTTCAACAACAAAAGAGAAGACTCTATACATGGACATCACCAGATGATCAATATCAAAATCAGATCGATTATACCAGCCAAAAATGGGGTAGCTCTATAAAGCAAGCAAAAACAAGACTGGGAGCTGACTGTGGCTCGGATCATGAACTCCTTATTGACAAATTATACCAAGATCGAGTCGTTCTATTAGACTGGCAGGGCCCTGACTTTGACAATCGTGCTGGTTGCTAAGTTACATCCAACTATTTGGAGATCCCATGGACTCTAGCCCTCCAGGCTCCTCTGTCACTGGGATTTCCCAGGGAAGAATTCTACTGTGGGTTGCTATTTCTTCTCCAGAGGATCTTCCCAACACAGGGATCGAACCCACATACCTTGTGTCTCCTGCATTGGCAGGCGGATGCTTTACTATTGAGCCACCAGGGAAGTCTGACTTTGACTATCAGGCTGTCTTACTTTTTAAGGAGTCAAAAAGAATGGAATGTATGAGTGATAATTATTTTATTCTTGTCTCTAGCACCCTTCATCATCCTTACCTAGCAATCTCCTAACCCTGGTTAATACTTCTCCTGGTCCACCCATGAACCACATGGCAAACACCACTGCAGAAAAGCATACAAACAAATCAACTGGTTTCATGTTAAATAAGAATGCAGATAGGAGGTTAAAACTGCGGTGGCAACTTGATGTTTCTTCCTGTTTCTATTTTTTTCTCACTGAAATAAGCAAGGTCACCAGCCAGAATCAGCATGCAGGGTGAGGTGAAGATCTGAGGTGAGAGGAGAGTGACAAAGTCCATGGGCAAAGCATATGATCCCCAATCCCCTTCAGATATCATGCCTGTTACTCAGTTCTCATTTAGAGCAGGACTACCCACAATAATTGCCTGTACTCCGTGTCTTCAGTCCTGCTTCCAGTTCATCTTAAAGTCACTCCAGTCGTGTATTCACTCAGAATTTCTCTGAAACTTCTCAGGGTCACTGGTGAGTTCAGTTCAGTTACTCAGTCATGTCCAACTCTTTGGGACCCCAAGGACTGTAGCACACCAGGCTTCCCTGTCCATCACTAAGTCCCAGAACTTGCTCAAGCTCATGTCCCTGTTGTTAAACTTAATGGTCACCTCTCAGCCCTTACCTTTTTTTGACTTCTCAGTAGCATTTGACCGTTGACCACGCCCTCCTCTCCGAAATACTTTCTAGTCTTCTGGTTTTTGCTACTTCACTGGCTCCTTCTTCTTGGTCTGCGTCACCAATTCTTCATCCTGTCTCTGACCCAGTGTTGGAGAATGCAGGTTTCATCCCTTGCATCTCTTCTCTGTCCACACACACTCTTAGTGGTCTCATCCACACAGATATGGAGGGCTTCCAATTTATATGTCTGTTGCAGACATTTTCCCTGAACTCTGGAAGCATCCTTGCATTGCTTACTTGACATCCGTGGTTGAATATGTAACAGGCTTCTCAAACATCTGGTATTTCCTCGAAAAACTTCCTTCCTTCCTGACTCCTCCCCATTGCAAAAAATCACAACTTTAGCCTCTTAATTGCTCAGGCTAAAAAATTGGGAGTCAAACTTGCCTCCTTTCTTTCCTATATACTCCACATTCAGTTCTGTAGAATATCCTGCTGCTTTTAAGATACAGACAACACGTGGTCACCTCTTAGTCCCTAGAGAGAATAGAACAATCTGATGTCACATGGTTCAAGTCCACGGTGAGCATCACAAAAGTAGGAACATGAGTAAGAATACATTTTGGAGAAATTTATAGACCGATGTTGCTTTTTCTTCACTACCAAACTCCAGCCAGTCAAATGTTCATGGAGAGGTAATGATAATAACTCATTTTTCCTATTTTCTTGGCATCTGCACCCTCCAACCGTAATATTGCCTTCATTGTTAAATTTATTTAGCATGTCCTGTGATACTTACCTGATACTGATTTGCAAAATAGGATTAACAAACAGACTACCACAACTCACCTGTGTCACAATAGCTCTGAAGGAGAAGCCATCTATGGAGGATAAATAAGAGGCACTTACATGGTCAGAGGTAAAATAAACTGAAGGGAAAAAAAAATCAGATGCTGCAGAACTTAGGAGCAAGTTTTTATATCAGTTCTACAAGGGTAGAGAGAAATTCAGGAGAAAATCTCATATTCACCTGTGATGGGGAAAGCAGGAGGCTGGGCAGTCAGGGGATCATAGGCATAGTTTTTCAATCATCTGTGTATTGGCCTTGTGTTTGTATTTGCAGGTATGCACAGAGCTCATAGACTGAACATAAAGAACAAATTGTTCTCTATTATGGGACTTTCCTGGGGTCCAGCGCATAAGATTCTGTGCTTCCATTGTAGGGGGTATGGGTTCAGTTCCTGGTCAGGGAACCAAGATCCTGCATGCCATAAATAAAACAATTTTTAGAAATTAAGAAAAGAACAAAGTGTTCTTTATTATAATATTAACTTTGTGCAGCACCTAACCAAGGGCTTTGCATGTTAAAAATATAAGCACTGTTTGAATGAGTAAATAAAAATCTACTGAAAAATGAGCACTAACTACAGTATATTAATGTTGGGTTGGCCAAAATGTTCATATGGGTTTTCCTGTTACATCATATGGAAAATCCTAAAAGAACTTTCAGATCAACCCAGTAAGTTAACGTTTGGTCTCAGTGTAATGTTTTGCTTATTTAGTGCTGTCTTGATTAGAATCTGTTAATTGAAAATAGCCAATTATTAAATCTACCCAAGAGATACATTGAGATACATGTCTGTTTACTTTGCTAAAAGTTAATTGCTGTGATTTTATACACCTTTTGAATCTACTGCTAAAGGAGTTACAGAAAAATCTATATTAATCTGTCAATCATTAATATACAGCCATTGTGACTCATGTGTATAAATTTATAAACTAGATGCTCATGTTGTCAAGTTACTGCTTATTTATAATTTGCATCCTGTATTTCCTTGACCACTTCTAACCTGATCAAAAGTATAGATTACAGAGCAGTGAAAATACTAGGTGAACAAATAAAAGATGTGTCTGCAAATGGAGGATCAGTAGCATCATTTTATGCATTTATGAATTATAAATCAAAGAGTTCAGTTGTAAATCAAATTATTAGAATTTTATCAATGCCTCTATAGTTACTTCAAAAGCTGATTTTGTGCCATTGAAAGTCACTAGGTAAGAGGAAAATGAAAAAATGCAGTTCATATGTTAGATTCACATATACTTTGAGGTGCAGTGTTAGGCTTCAGATGAAACACGGGTCTCCTATAGAATTTTTTACACACTGTATAATAAGCGTCTGCAATCCGATACTTCACACATCTGTATTAACCTTTGACATTGAATTTGTTCTATTCTGATTGTTTTTTCATTGATACAAGTGTTTGGTGAGGAATTAAGGAGCTTTCCTTCACAAATGTTTTGTTTGATTTATAGCATTTTTCCCTGTGATATTCCTGGTTAGAATACTTTGCTGTTGAAATCTTTAAAAAATTTTAAATTCCCAAAGGATAATGTGCATCAGTTCTATGTTAAGCTCTTTGTTCAGACTTATTATTTCAGCCTCCAAAATGTGTTTTCACTAACATTATAGTGTGATAAATGAAAAAATATGTGCACAGCTTAAAACACTTGGAAAAGCTTCTATAAGCTGCTTTTATACTGGGCAGTTTACTTTTTCCATAAAGATATTTCTTTTTTAAAATTTATTTATTTCTTGTTTTTGGCAGTGCTGAGTCTTCGTTGCTGTATAGGCTTTTATCTAGTTGTGGTGAACGGGGACTACTCTCCAGTTGTGTGCAAGCCTCTATCATGGAGGCTCCTCTTGTTGCCGAGTACCGACTCTAGGGAACACAGGCTGCGGTAGTCATGGCCTGTGGGCTCAGCAGCTGTGGCTCCTGGATTCCAGAGCACAGGCTCAGTAGCTGTGACTCACAACTACTGGTTGCTCCCAACATGTGGGATTTTCCTGGGTGGGGGATTGAACTCATGTCTCCTGCATTGGCAGGTGGATTCTTACTCACTGAGCTACCAGGGAAACCCCCATAAAGGTATTTCTGTTTCATACTCTACTGTCCCACAGGTTTCTGAAAGGTGAGCATGAACTCTGTAGGAATTTTATTTTTGGACTCAAAAACTAGAGTTGTACAGTAGACAGTTTTTGTTTAATAGAATTCTCCAACCTTTCCCCTTCTTCCTTACATATACATTAGTTTTATTTTTTTCCAACCTTTCCTCTTCTTCCTTACATATACATTAGTTTTATTTTTTTTTGAATATTTATGTTCTCTTCCTTAACTTACAGTACAAAAACCTTCCAGTTAACAAAGAGCTAAGTGTCATATTTATCTTTCATTTTCCATACTATTTCATTCTCCTTTTTGACCTTTCTAATCACTTTCATGCCTCAAGCACTTAGTAGTTGTGAACCATCAAAATAAAGTACCATCACTAAGATACTCTACGTCACTAAGATGATTTATGCCGTTACACTTCAGATCTGTTCTTCCCAATGTGGCACCCATGCTGGGCTATGGGTGGTTGTTGAGTACTTACAGTGCAGCTGGTCCAAATTGAGATGTGCTGTGGCACTTGATTTCAAAGACTTGGTACAAGTAAAAAGGATGTAAAATATCTTATTAATAACTTTTATGTTGATTATATATTGAAATGGCAATATTTTGAGCTTATCGAGTCAAAGAAATGTCTTAGTAAGAAACGATTTTTTTCAAATGAGGCCACTAGAAAATCCTTTTGAAATGCAGCTACCAGAAAATGTGACTTACATTATATTTAGATCGACAGTACTGCTCAACACTAGCCTTCCTCAACCTGCCATTAGAAGCATCTAGGAAACTTTAAGAAAACCTCACAGTTTCCTAGGTCTTACCCATTATTATATACAAATAACGGACATGGGTCTTAGGAATCTATACTTTTAGAAAGCTCTCCTGATAATTTTGATGATGTCAGTTAGTAGAGCAATGCTTGAGAAAATCTGCTCCAAACGCCCCTCTTTTGCTACCTCATGGCAACACTTTTTGGCCTGAATCTCACGTATTACAGGAAATACTACTTTATGTGACTGACTATGGTTGTGGGAAAAACACAAGAACAAGTCCCTATCTACTTGCTAAAGTAGTTCCCTTTCCTTAACCTATTTAAATTTAGAACTTTATAAACCAGCTTAGTGAGTTAAGTATTTGAATAATGCTATATCTAATTTAGACTGTGAAGAAAGCTGAGTGCTGAAGAATTGATGCTTTTGAACTGTGGTGTTGGAGAAGACTCTTGAGAGTCCCTTGGACTGCAAGGAGATCCAACCAGTCCATTCTGAAGGAGATCAGCCCTGAGATTTCTTTGGAAGGAATGATGCTAAAGCTGAAACTCCAGTAGTTTGGCTGCCTCATGTGAAGAGTTGACTCATTGGAAAAGACTGTGATGCTGGGAGGGATTGGGGGCAGGAGGAGAAAGGGACAACAGAGCATGAGATGGCTGGATGGCATCACGGACTTGATGGACGTGAGTCTGAGTGAACTCCGGGAGCTGGTGATGAACAGGGAGGCCTGGCATTCTGCGATTCATGGGGTTGCAAAGAGTCGGACATGACTGAGCGACTGAACTGAACTGATATCTAATTTGGGCTTCCCAGGTAATGCTAGTGGTAAATAACCCCCCTGCCAATGCAGGAGACATAAGAGACTCAGGTTTGATTACAGGGTTGGAAAGATCCTCTGGAGGAGGCATGGCAATCCACTCCAGTATTCTTGCCTAGAGAATCCCATGGACAGAGGAGCCTGGCAAGCTATAGTCCAAAGGGCCACAAAGAGTTGGACATGACTGAAGTGACTTAGCACACATGCATATTAAATTCAGTTGGGGCCAGCAATGGTCATTTACCTAACCTTTTCTTGAAGACATTTTACTTACTTTTTTAACTGAGAGGGAGGTACATAAATTTCCCATATACTCCCTGCCCTCACACATGCATAGCTTCCCCCAAATCAACATTCCTCATCAGAGTGATGCATTTGTTACAATTAATTGATGAACCTACTATGAGACATGATCATCACCCGAAGTCTATAGTTTACATTAGAGTTCACTCTTGTTGTTGTATTGTTTGCTTTCAAAAATACCAATGGAGTCAGGAGGAACAATGTATTCATATACCAAACATTAGATTTTAACTTAAAAAAATATGTACAGACATTCCATTGTCAATCTTTTGATTTAGGGCCAGAAGGTTTTCTTGACATACTGGTCTGCTGATTAGAGATTCTAGTATCTTTCTTTCAATAAGCAACATCCAAAATGCCTTCTTTACAGTTTCCACTTCTGTTTCTTTAAAATGCAGAATGATCTTAAATATATATATGAGGCAATTTACATACATAACTTTCTAGATTATTTTGATCTTTCTCCCTAACCTTCTGTAGTTTTGTCACTTAATTTGGCAGAAATCATTTTTCACCTTATCTTTCCAAAGCATATCACTTAGCTTCCACAGTGATAATGGATAATAGTGTTTTTGCTTTATAAGTTTATAAAATATTTATTAAGTTACAAAATTTTAATAAGAATTATACTGGTCACAATCAAGTTTGGGAATAAATTTATTTGGCTTTTACTAAGCATAAAACTCAATGTACAGGCTTCTCAGATGTAGGTTGCTGTTGAGAGCATTCAGAATTCCCTGCGCATCAGTCTATATGCTTAACAGTAGAAAAGGATAATTAATTAATGAGATAGATAATTAACTAATTAATGAATAATTAATATGGTGAATTAATCTGACAAATGAGTTAATGGACAGTCATTGATAGAAGCTCGACTATAAAAAATAAGGATATAAATAAGAGTAATAGTAACTGATATTTATTGAACACTTATTATGTGCCAGACATGAATGCTTTATATATATATATCATACCTCATTTTCACTCACAAACATCCTTTGAGGTATAATTTATAGTTAGTCTCCTTTTACGTTGGAGAGAATTGAGACTTCCAGAGGTTAAGTCACTTAAGGTCATACAATTTTAAGTTTGGAGATAAAATTTAAAGCCAAGTCAGTTTGATTCTGGAATCAGGGACCAACTTTTAGCTTCAAAAGCCTAACCTTGGCGAAAGGGTTCATGCTATCCCTTGCTGGAGATCTCACTTGGCCTGACATTGATCTATAGGATCGGGTCAAGGGCAGAGACCCTGCAAAGCAAGCAATCACTATAACAAATAACTTGCATGTGTGTCTTAGATCAGAGGACAACTCTATAAAGCGTTTTAGAATATGATGGAGCATCATGTAATGAATGTATCTAATGTCTTAAACCAATGAATAGATGGGGCACTTTAAAGCAAATTTTGCTGAGACTATTATTTGAGCTAGAGCCCAGGCTTGAAGGAAATAAAAAAAAAATTCTTATCCTCATTTCTGGACACTCTATCCTGGGATTCCCAAACCAGGTATTTATCATGCTGTCTCCTTTGTGATGCTATTCTTTGGTGTGATAAATGTGGCTTCTTGGAAAGGCTGGTTTACTCCAGCCTTGAGGCAGAATCCTTTTAGCTCAAAGAAAAATGGCTTCAGAAAAAAAGAATCATTGTCAACTTTTTAATCCTTCCTTTTCCATCTTCTTTTTCCTGCTGTGGCACCAAGTGTAGTTCAGTCTTCAGGGATCCATTGTTCATTTCCGGAAGAGCATCAGGTGACCCAGATGTGCACTTTGAGTGCCTTTTAAATGCTTTGTCACACCCATATTTGTATGCAGTAATTAATCACCCATGGATCAATCACCTATAACATTGCCCCAGGCTCTCTCTGCCCCCACAATTTTCCTCCCACAGGAAAGTGGGGTGGCTAGCTTTGCCAAGGTGTCATTCGGTAATAAAATATTTTTCCAAGACATTTTCTAGTGAGCATGGAGCACTTACAGTGATTTGCACCTATTTTCTTGTCTTTCAAGTGAATAATAGCATTTACTTTCTTTGAAGTATAATTATGCCCAAAGAAGTCCTTCTATTTATTTGGTGGTTCTAGATTTTCTGAGCCTTTACTTTTGAGTCTACCACATTGAAAATGTTTTTTTCTAGTGATAATTTTGACCTGAGTGTTAAAAAATCAAGCTGTGTAGCTTCTTTTTTTGCACTGTTAAGAGCAATCAAAATTATTCTGTAAAGTTTTCAGTTCATAAAAACTTGCCAGGGAAGTGAACAACTTTGTGAGTGTCTTAAACTCAGCTGGACGTAGATTGGCTGTGCTGTGTCATTTGAAGTTAAAATTTTCTGAATGCTGGAAAATAAGCAGCTGCAACGAGTAGGTCCAAAGAGAATAAAAATACTGAAATTTCTCCCCTCTCAAGGCTGTCTCTGGGTTTCTGTGAGACAGTATTGAACATGAGTTTCATCTAATTTCAAAAACATTAGCTTTATGGTTAAAGAGGCATCACATTGAAAAGAAATTCTGTCATTGTTTTTTGCATTTCAGGGCTGGAAATTAAACTGAATATTAAAAGTACGTGGGAAGCTTGCACATGTCTTTATAGATGGACAAACACCAAAGGGCACTGGAATTTGGATAATGGCTCACATGTGTTTTGTAGAATAGATACTGCTTATGTAGTAGATCAGCAGTCCTTGCTCTGTGGTCCTGGGAACAGCCTACTAGCATCACCTTCATCTTCAGAAGGCAAATTTTCCATCATTACCCAAATCTTCTTAAATCAAAAACCCTGGGGAATTCCCTGGTGGTTACGACTCGGCTCTTTTACTTCCAGGGCTGAGTTTGATGCAGCTGTGTGGCGCCACCAAAAACAAAACCAAACGAAACAAAACAAAAACACGCTGAGAACTGGAGTCCCGTATCTGAGATTAAACATCCCTCCAAGCGACTCTGTGTACCAGTGTTTGAGAACCACCACCGCACATAATCGTTTTATTTAGAGGAAATTTTGCCATCCACTCTCCAAACTCATCATTTCATAAGTGAAGGTTGGAGGCTCAGAGAAGTTATGTCGTTCATCTAAGATATTTTCAAGTTGCAAGAAACAATGGAAACAATAATGATTTAGTTAATGGACATTTTGTATCGTGTCACTAATCACAAGTCTTAGAGTCTATTGTGAGGATTCCAGCATCTTTCTCACGGTCTCTGTTATTTCTAACATTTCTGACCAAAGAATGACCTTCTCTCCTCTGTTTCTACCTCACGGCTTCTGCTTGTGTCTTTTATTGCCTAACTGTTTTTGCTTAATGCCGTCCATTTTGTGTTGATTTGTTTTGTCTTATTCTTCAGGTTCTTTATAGTCCGTCACCTGTATTCCACTCTATATTTCTCTTTAAATAATAATAAACTCTCTGTATTACTATTTAAAGGCTTTAAGAGAGAGGATCTGGTATAAATTATGGAGTTCTTCTATGAGACAAACCACTAGTGCCAGACCATCTCATTCATTCATTCACTCAACAGCTGTTTATTGAGATTGTGTGTCTTTATTCTAGACTTTGGAGATAAAATGAAAAAGATAAACAGAATATTCAGGTCTCCACAGCTCTTACATCTTAGTTGGGAGGCTGGATAGAAAATAGACCAAAAATAAATATTTACAGTTCCACAGTCTTTTATCTGTGATTCTGAAATTCAAAAAGCTCTTCAAACTGAAAGGTATTTCCTAACTCAGTTGGCAGCAAAACCTGACCTGACTTGAACTGCTCTGGCAGCAGAATGTGACCTGGGGAAAGGTGAAGCTATTTGTAGTCTTTGTTTATCCCTCTTGGTATGAATGCCCATGCACTGCATTGAAGGAATGTTAGTGTTTGATTATAAGGATTCATCACAAAACCTGATGGAGTATGCCATAAAGCCTTCATAAAAGTCTAAAAATATAAATTTGGAAGTTCAAGTGGTACCAGGGATTTTGGGTAAATGATACAACTCTGTAATCAGGGTTGTGAAAGTGCTATAAAAAAAATTATCAAGAAAAAATGATAGAAACAAATGCTCTGTGGATCCTAAACATTAATGATTGTTATCGTTCTCAGTATTCATCCAACTCTGGGAGCAGACACTAAAGTGTGGAGATGAAGAAGTGTAATGACCAGACAGAGGAGCTGTTGCAGATAAGTCATGCAAAAGGAACATGCTAATTTCAAAACTTCTAATTCATTCCTACCAAGTAATTCCCTAAATGTAATGGAAAATATTATTAAAATTATAGCCTGTTCTAGTTGAACATTAAGGCTTTTAAAGCATTTAGAGTCCAAGGAGATGGATTTAAGTGATGCCTTTCTATAGTGAGGGCATACATATGTTTAGAGAAATGATGAGTAAGTGGATTAATTAGTGACATGGACAAGAGAGTATGAAGAGCAAGAGGATTTGAATGATCCCTCTGTGTGTGTGGTCCAACCTAAGAAAACAAGTGACCCTGTTTTTTACATGCAGAAACAGCATATGGAAATCTAGGCAATGTTAGTGATAGCATCAGTCGTGCCAACTTCAAATTCTGTGCCACTGTTTATATTTAAATTGTTTCTCTTCTTATACTACATGCAATATAGTCTTCACCTGCTAGAAGTATTATTACTAAGCTGTTATCAACATGTTTCAAAATATAAGTGCTGTCTGACTCTATTGCCTTTCCCTATTATTTTAGTGTATAATTTGTAACAGTACTTAATGTACATTGAAACTTTTAAGTGATTTCTGGCTTTTTGATCTCTAAAAATTTTAAATAAAAAGTTATGTTTGGCAAAGGATCATGCATTGAGATCCAGAAAATCATAGTGCTGGGTGAAAAGTTAAGAATTTCTTCATTGTCCCCCTTGGCACATGATCACAGGATCTCTGCTTGGATGCTCAAAGTAATAATACTCAGCCACCTCTATTTATTTTTATCACTTTATTTCTGCACTATGTGGAGTAAAATATTGTATTTGCAAAAGTGCCTGGTTGTGTTTTTGAAGTTATAGAGACTGGTCTCCTCTTCAGTTTTTGACATATATCACCATAGCCTATCCTCATTTTTCTTTTGCCAAGTTGTCACAAAAATTAATTTGTGCAACTTTTCCTCATAGCTCATGGTTTCTAAACCAATCATTCTCCAGTAGACATTTATTTTGTATTGTTCATCTAAAGTTGTAATGCCCAGATCCAAGCACCTAGTGTTGTTTTGATCCATACAGAATAGAATGACACTAGAAGTTTCTAAATCCAGAACCATAGTGTTACTTCACATTCCTGTCATATATGTTCTTATTTATGTTCTTAGAGCTGTCATCTTTGGCACTTTCCTGGCACCTCACTGGGGCTGCTCTGTATCTTAGATCATGGTTGATGGTATAACTGCTTCACAGAAATCGGCCGGTTTACTAGTAAGTTAGTAGGCTGATAGGAACAGTTCCAGATAACTAGAAAAAATTATTTACATTCCCTGAAACTTTAAAACCAAGATTTTCATTCTGTTTTAAATTTTGAGGAGTAGTACAGTTGTTAACCCTGTGGTTCACAGTATTCTCATTGCTTTGTGCCCTACATTTATTGATTTTAGAAAGCTGAAATAGTAATGGCTTCAAGCAGTGTTGATGTATAAAAAGTTTTTTGAGAAAAAAGCTATCTTATCTTTGTACTTGTTTTCTAGACTGGACCATAAGGATTATGGTTAGAGGATTTTTTTTTCTTTTAACTTCTGTGTTTAGAAGAATGAGTTACAGTGTTGATTACAGATCTTCATTGCAGACCCTCAGCTTACGAGGTTAGGGAGTGATTTATAATGTTGACTATAGGTCAAATTGTCTTTGAGAAAGCTGTGCTTTCAACACCACAGGATTAAACGGAAAAACCAAAAGGAAAAACAGTATATTAAAAACAACCGTCCTCCCAGCTCCTATTCTCAGCTCCCCTCTCCCCAATATCCTGGTTTATAAACCAGTGTAAAATTGATGCTGGTGACTGAAGGTCTTTGCCTCCAAGCATAGACTTCCTTCCCTACCGTTTCACTTTTCCCAAACTTCTCTGTCTGTGCTCATTACTTTCACTCACTCTGGTTGTATCAGGATTATTAAAGTGGTTGGGTCCTGCTTTGTGGTCTCTTCGAAAGGAAACTCATAGCTGCAGCCAAAGATAATGGAGGAAATGTCACTTTCCTGGTTTTAGTACCACATTGCTAAGGGAGTTACATTGTGTCATGAAAAATTCATTGGTTACCAGATTTTCAAGACCTCACTCATGGATGTGACCCTTATGAAATATCAATAAAGGCAAGAATCCAAGAAAGCCATATTAAACTCCCCAATGGGAGTTATATTTTCAAGATAGTAAACTTTGAAATGTATTACGTATGATCCTTTTAAATGTCATAACTGATGTCCTGATTATAGAAAGTAAAGTGGCCAAAAACACAAGTAAAAATATAGAAAACAATAGTTTAGAAAAACTGCCATTTAAATATTCAAACAGACTGTTTGTGGCAGTAATGTATACTGCATATTTTTTTCACAAATGAGTTATGCATTTATTTAAGATTTTAAATGGTCTTACATTTTATGTTTTATTCCAACCTCTTCCCTCTTTCTGGAATTTTCAAATTGACAAAACTTTCTTAATTGTACCTCTATTTAATGTGGATAATTTAGAAATTAGAGATTCTAGTTCATCTGGTATAGAGCCAAGTTAAGGTTTCTCTGGTGGCTCAAATGGCAAAGAATCTGCCTGCAATGCAGGACACCTGGGTTCGATTGCTGGGTCGGGAAGATCTCCTGGAGAAGGGAATGACAACCCACTCCAGTATTCTTGCCTGGAGAATTCCATGGACAGAGGACCTGGTGGGCTACAGTCCTCAGGACTAGAAAGAGTTGGACACGACTGAATGACTAACAAACACATACACACCTGGCTAAGTTACCAAAAATAGAGGAGTGATATTATTTTTCAGAAAGATTATTCTCTTGGGAAAAAATTATTGACAATGATAAAGTACCCAGATTTTATTATAACAGGTAACACAGTCAGAAGACTTTTGGGAGTCAAGTTCTTAACAAATGTAAAATATTTCTTTGGAGGAGTCTAATTATTGACAAATTATAAGGGTCTTCAAATGTGCACCACTGTACAAATAAACTGTATTTCCACTGAACTTGTTTAATGACCTTGTAAGCTAAAAGAAAACCAAAGTCGAGTGGTTTATCAATGTCAACAAGACTAGCTAGATGAAACCTGAGTCACATAAGAACTCCTTAAGTGTATATACGTTTCTCATTATCAGTTCAGTTCAGTCACTCGTTGTGTCCAACTCTTTGCAACACCATGGACTGCAGCATGCCAGGCTTCCCTGTTGATCACCAATTCCCAGGGCTTGCTCAAACTCATGTCCATTGAGTCGGTGATACCATCCAACCATCTCATCATAATAATTTGCTTTTAAAAAGGCATGTCTATATTAAATGTATATGGGAAACAGAATTGCCTTCTGGAAAGAAATAACCAAACACTGAAGTTTAGGCCAGAGATGATTTTCAGGTATGAACTCTGGATGGCAGAGGACATTACTAGGAAGGCCAACCATCAAAGAGCTGGACTGGTATTTTGAATTATTGCTGATTGTCCTTCCTACCGGTTTTTAGTTTCTCTGGTTCATTAGCTAACAGAGTAAAATTTTTTATTTATATCAGGGATAAAAGATTTGTGACAATTAAAACATGAGCTAGATTTCAGTTAATCTTTGCTCTATGAACAAGTAACTCATTGAAAGCAGTGAACAGGATTACAATAGAAATCTGTGCTTTAGCATCAGACTAGAAATCTTGTAGTTATCAAAGCAAATCTTTCCAGATAACCACTGTGCTACTTATAAGTCTTCCCTAGTCTCTTCATCCAATTGGAATGATTCACTTAAAACTTGACACTTCCTCTCTTTCTAGTTCTAAAAGCAATGCAACCTATTTTAAAAAACAAGCCCCCAAAATCTTCTATAGTTTTTTCCATATAATTTTATTGAAGTATAGTATAAAAGAAAATTGAAGCAGAAAAAAAATTTTTTTTAATTCTAAAGATAATTGTTAGCATTACCTCCAAGTAATCTTTTGACTCCAGTAATCTCTTCCAGGTCTACATTGCCACTGTGGTCTGACCAGTTTGTTCTATCTCAGCTTTTTTGTTGTGGCTGTTCAGTTGCTTTTGGCTGAAATTTTTGCAACCCCATGGACTACAGCACACCAGGCTTTCCTGTCTTTCACTATCTTCCTGAGTTTGCTCAGATTCATGTCCACTGTGTCATGATGCCAGCCAACCATCTCATCTTCTGTTGTCCCCTTCTCCTCCTGCCCTCAGTATTTCCCAACCCCAGGGTCTTTTCCAATGAGTTGGCTCTTTGCAGCAAGTGGCCAAAACACTGGAGCTTCAGCTTCAGCATCAGTCCTTCCAATGAATATTCAAGGCTCATTTCCTTTAGGATTGACTGGTTTAATCTCCTTGCTGTCCAAGGAACTCTCAAGAGTTTTCTACAGCACCACAATTTGAAAGCATCAATTTGGTGTTCAGCCTTCATGGTCCAACTCCTATATCCATATGTACCA